>ML780796.1:661046-698916 GCA_009831015.1 Picea engelmannii
TTATCATTTTGGGTTTAACAAAATAATAATAATAATAATAATAAGAGAGGAAAAAAAAAAAGGAGAAATGAGGAAACTTGTAATAAAGAAAACTTAATAATGGAAAGTAGGAGACATAGGGTAAAAAGAGAAAAGGAATCAGCATTTAAGGAGTTACTAAAAATCAGAAACTTCATTTTAGGAAAGTTATTAAAAGCATGAGAGGGGATCTAAGAACCCTAGGAGTAATTTTAGGAGCGACTTTAGGGGGAGTGAGGGAAATGAGTCTTTTAATTATTAAATAGAAATGAATTTTTGGAGAACCGTGGGGATGAGTGACACTTGGACGGCAGAGAATGTTTAGAGGTTGTCATTAAAAATTAATTTAATAATGATTTAGGAAAGTAGGTGGGTCTCAAATTTCTATAAAAGAAGGGGAAAAGAAGGAAGAAGGGGATGAATGGTTAGCGTAACATTATGCTACCGAATTGTGGCTTGACGGATTGCTTGTGAGGAGTTGGGTTTATCTCAGTTGTATTGGAGTGGTAGCTCCGCCTTGGAGGCGAGCTAAGAAGCTAGTCTTATCTCTGGATCTTGTGTGGCCCCTTTGCGGCTCGAGGGGCTAAGGAGGAAGCAGAGTACCCCTAGCATTTGGTTGGGAGGTACCGGTGAGCCTTCTACGGTCGGCGAGCGGGACGCGGCACGGAGCGCGGGACGTCTTCCGACGTGGGCGTAAGGCAATGGTATGATTTTAATTGATGACGTAGAAAGCATTTTTACATTCGGAAAATTTTAATGTTATTGATGCTGTTATTGTGAGGTTGTTCTGGCATTTTTATATTCGGCAAATTTCGTTTCAGCAATGTTATTGTGAGTTTGTTCTGGAAAGTTTCGGCAAATTTAATGTTATTGATGTTGATATTGTGAGATTGCTCTGACATTTTTATATTCGGCAAATTTGTTTCAGCTATGTTATTGTGAGATGGTTCTGGCATTTGTCTGAGATTGTTATCCCTGCATTCTGGCCATGAGAAGAATGTAGGTCCTTGGGTGTTTTGGTCCAAGTTTTAAAGGCGTTAAAGCTCTGCATTTTATTGATATCTTTGGACATTTTTAATCTGAGTTTAAATGCATTAATGACCTATGTTTTATTGAGGTCTTTGGGCATTTTGATTTGAGTTTAAAGGCTTATGATCTGCGTTTTTTTTTTCTCTTAAAATGACCCTTGGGAGTTTGAACAACGTTTACATCATGATCTGTGTTTTTACTGTTATTGGGTGTTTTATTTGCCACTGTGTATGGAGCGATTTGCACTGTTACTGGGCATTTTATTTGCCACTGTGTATGGAGCGATTTTGCACTGATTAATGGGTATTTTTAGCCACTGTGTATGGAGCGATTTGCATTGTTACTCTGCATTTTTAATGTTTTACTGTTGTTGTCATAATGGTCTTCATTTTTTATCTACGTCTTACTGGATTATAAATGGGGCATTTCTATCTGCGTTTTCAATGTTTAGCTGTCTGCGTCTTACTGGATTATAAATGGGGCATTTCTATCTGCGTTTTAATGTATCTGCATATTAGTGTTTTCATATATCTGTGTTTTAATGTATCTTCATTTTATTATATCTGCGTTTTAATATATCTAAAAATTTATATATCTAAAAATGCGTGAGTTTTAGTGTCTCTGAGAATTCATAGATAGGATGGCATTTTAGTTATGGGCGTTTAAAAGATGTCATTTATTTTAGATATGTTAGCGAAGGTTTAATTTAATTCAGATTAAGTGTCTTACCCATTTATAACCTTACTGGTTCTCTTATTGTTACATCCTTCGGTGAATTTTCTCGTTCGGCTAATTACCATTCATTTCCAGCGAATCTGTAATTATTTTAAATGGTAACGCTACTAGGATAAGGGTATTTATATGTTCATTCTGGTCTGGTAATTATAGTTCCCTCGTTATTAGCAATTATGTAATGCAAATCTTATTGTTAGTACACCTGGTAAGGGTTAATGTCATGCCAATTGTTATGATAATGATAAGGGGATGGAGCGATGAGGTCAGTAAAGACGATCTGATGTCCTTTCATAATTGTAGACATTAAATATTTCAAGGCGTGTAAGCAGTCATCACAGCTGTCCCGTATATATATCCATGTTAATGAAATAGCTATGCTTTTGTTCCTAAAATCTTGATAATTATATACATTCTAAGTGAAAGTAATGGACTGCCATAAAAGAGATATTAATGTAATGTCCTTAATTTTGGAATGTGCTTGTAGTTGAATGTTTAGTGGAGTATTGTGCTTACTTATACCCTTTTTTATGTGGGTAAATATATATTTAATAATTTAATAATAGATTTTGGTTGAAGCGATTAATTTATCTTATGCATATTTGGGAAATTGTAATTGTTTATTTAGGAATGTTAATTAATTTATTGATGTGGCATAACATGCATACAAGAAATAATTATAGAATTCTATGTTATTTTTATAAATAAATGTAGAGATTTATGCTAATTTCATGCAATTGAAATTGTTATTTTTAAGTTTAGAAATTGTATTCAATTATGTTAAGTTTTATAATCATTTTATAATGGCAGTGTTATTTGGTAATGCTATCGAAATTTTGTTGATATTGACACAGCACCTTATCTATGAGGTTGAACTAAGTATCATGGAGCAATTGGTTGTGTTTATTCCCAAGTGAGTCGTGGAAAATACCTTGTCTCGAATGTTGGTTCGTCGTTGTCGGAGTCCTTCGGACATGCATGTCCGTAGAGTTAGTGGTTGTCTTGAGTTGTTGTTGTACCTAGACGAGATCGTTATTTCGCCTGGTCTTCTTGAGTCGAGCGGGATATAGTCTCGCCCTGGTAGCTTTAGGAGACCTATCTGTGTGTGGTTTTTCTGCGTAAAGAATCCAGTGCCGTATCAAGAGTCTCGGGCCCTTTAAAGGCAGGGTTTCCACTCTTGCGACACACCTGACAGAGATTACTAGTTCCTGCCTGAGCAGTCGGCCAGAAGCCTGTCTAATCTTCTTTCGAGAAGACATAAGACTAAAAGCCCTTCTTTTCTGTGCAGAAATAGTAAACTCTACTGTTGGATTCTTCCGTCTGGGACTGTACTGTACATTAACCCCTGGTGTCGTTTTTCTGCTTACAGTTGCTAGTTGTACGCCTTATGTCTAGGGGTGTTTATTGCTTGTGGTCACTGTGATATGTCGAGATCGTCTTGTTGCGTACATCTTGCTTGCGTCTTGTTCTAGGTCGGGTTACTAGTTTCTGCCTGAGTAGTTAGCCCGGAGCCTGTCTAATCTTCTTTCGAGAAGACATAAGACTAAACGCCCTGCTTTCCTGTGCAGAAATAGTAACCCTAACACAATGGACTCTTCCCTCTGTGTTCTTACTGTGCAACCCCAGTATGTCTTAATGTTTGTGTTGTGCGCCTTATGCCTATGGTCGTACATTGTTGCAGTTACACGTTGTGTGCCTTTAGTCTTCTTGTGCTGAACTTCGTGGTTGTGTCTTGTTGGTTGTCGAGAGTCGACGTAGAGTCAAGTGTGTTTGTTACTTCTACACATGTGCACACACCTTAAAAAAAAAATATTTTGCACCTGTTCTCCGAGTTTTGACGTAACGAGGAGGTCATTACATATGGTATCAGAGCGGGTTTGACCCGCGACTTGGGATTCACTACGGGTTCCGTTGACATGATTATGTTTGATTATTCTGTTGTTGATCGAGCTGATTGTGTGTGTGCAGGTAATCATGTTTAGAGGATGCCGCGGAGGCAGATGACGTGGTACTAGGGGAGGAGGCATGACGCCTCCAGTAGCATCCACGCCTGAGGGGTCTAACCCCCAGGGAGGCGAGCAGGTCCTTGGACAGGAGCAGATCACAGTTGCCGATGTTGTGGGGATGATGAGATCTTTCCAGTGCATGTCCGAGGTGCTGATCAGCAGATTGGACAGAGATGAGGCCAGGGCTCCGACACTTGTTGAGGTTCCGTTGCGTGCACCGGCCGTTATTGGTAGCATTCACCATGAACTCGAGAAGGTGAAATTTCCCAAGTTCTTTGGTGCCCCGGACGGCGCAGCCGCTGAGGCATGGTTGGAGAATATGGCGATGTGCTTCGCACTTCGCGATTATACCTCCAACATGAAGGTCCGCATGGTGGTATTTCAACTGAAGGTGAGCGCTCTTCTATTGTGGAAGACGCTCTTGCCGCAGCTAAACATGGTCGTTGAAGACGTGTCATGGGAACTGTTCAAGGAATGGTTCCGAGAGAGGTATCTTTCTGAGAAATTCATTGAGCGTTAGCTCGATCAGTTCAACGCCTTACGATAGGGAGGTCGTACAGTGCCCGAGTACGAGGCACGTTTTATGGAGCTACTCCGGTATGCTCCGTACCTGAACACTGAGAAGCTCAAGGTCAACAGGTTCGTGTTTGGCCTTAACGACAGCCTGCATGCGAAGGTTAGGATCTTGATGCCTCAAACCTTGCACGACGCTGTCCAAAAGGCCCTCATAGAAGAGGAGGAGCTTATCAGTGGGGGTCAGACCAGGACTTCAGCGAGACCTACAGGGCAAGGTTCATCTGGTACGTCGTAGCAGCAGACACCAGCGAGACACATGCCGGGGTATCGTGGCTTCCAGAGGGGATCCACTTTTGCTACACCACAACGACCGTCGCCTCAGCAGCAGACACCTTACCAAGGACCACAGTAGCAGCAGCAGCGTCACCCGCAGCAGCAGCAGTTTAGGCCTGTTCAGCAGAATAGACCAGGTTTCCAGGCTAGTGGGCCGTCATCTTCTACTTCGGGTACCAGGACTACTAGGTTGAAGAAGGGGTGTTGGACGTGTAGGAAGCCACACTACTAGCGCGACTGTCCTGTGGAGAGGACCAGGGCATCCGGATCAGCCGGACCTACTACAGTGGGAGATATGGGCAAGGCCCATCAGATTCATGCAGCGGTGAATAACCGCCAGCCAGAGCACCAGTCGACTGTGCTTGAGATGACAAGTACTGTCGCTGACCAGACCTTTAGTATTTTGATAGACCCGGGAGCTACTGAGAGTTTCATTTCTGGTGCAACGCTAAAAAGGATTAAGGTCAAGGGAGTCGAACAGGATGAGTTTAGCTTCGTGGAGATGGCTTCGGGAGCAAAACAGAAAGTTGGAGGAAAGGTTACGGGCTGTGCCCTTAACCTGGGAGAGTTTGTCATGAGGGTCAACTTGTACGTCACGATCTTAGGGTCTTATGACATCATGATCGACATGGATTGGTTAGAATCGTATGAGGCGATACTCAACTGTAAGACGAAACAGTTGACCTGGGTCGATGATGAAGGACAAAGACGTGTGATAGTAGGAAAAAACCAGGGAGTATCCCTGAGGTTCGTCTCTTCCTTACAGTTACGGAAGAGTATGTGCAAGGGGTGCAAGCTTTATGTGATCCTTGCGCTAAATGAAAAGGGAGTAGCAGAAGGTCTAGAACACCTTCCGATGGTGAAGGAGTTTGCGGACATATTTCCAGAGGAGTTTCCTGGGATGCCGCCAGAAAGAGAATTGGAGTTTACCATAGGCCTGAAACCGGGGACTGAACCGATAGCAAGAACTCCTTATCAGATGTCGACCCTGGAGTTGCAAGAGTTAAAAATGCAACTGAAGGAGTTGCTAGACCTGGGACTGATACATCCTAGTGTGTCACCATGGGGTGCACCAGTTATTTTCATTCGGAAGAAGGATGGATCGTGGAGGCTTTGCATTGACTACCGTCAACTGAACAAGGCTACGATCAAGAATCAGTATCCCTTGCCAAGAATTGATGATCTGTTCGATCAAATGAAGGGTGCTACGGTGTTCTCCAAGATCGATTTGCGATCAGGGTATCACCAGTTATGGATCAAGGAGGAGGATGTTCCTAAGACCTCCTTTAAGATGAGATTTGGACATTACGAGTTTATTGTTTTACCTTTCGGAATGACAAACGCCCCAGGGGTATTCATGAGTTTGATGAACGGGGTGTTCTGCGAGTACTTAGACAAGTTCGTCCAAGTATTCATTGACGATATTTTGATCTACTCTTGGAGGACGGAGGAGCATGACGAGCACTTGCGCTTGGTACTACAGTGTTTGCGAGAGAACAAATTGTATGGGAAGTTGTCCAAATGCTCTTTTTATCAATCTAGGATTCACTACTTAGGGCACGTCATCTCCGGTGAAGGTATCACCATGGATCCAGCCAAGGTTGAGGCTATTATGGAATGGCCTACGCCGACGAATGTCACAGAAGTGTAGAGATTTATGGGTTTAGCCGGATACTATCGACGGTTTGTCGAGGGATTTTCGAAGATAGCAAGTTCGATCACGGAATTGCAGAAGAAAAATGAGAAGTTTGTTTGGACTGAGAAATGCACAGAAGCATTTCGAAGGCTTAAGGAGTTATTGACAACAGTACCGATACTAAAGGTCCCTGACATGGACGTCGACTTCTTGGTATGCAACGACGCATCCAAAGAAGGTTTAGGCAGAGTCTTGATGCAAGACGGACGAGTGATTGCTTACATTTCCAGGAAACTAAGAAGGCATGAGGAGAACTACGCGACGCACGATTTGGAGTTATTAGCCATTGTATATGCCTTGAAGGTTTGGAGACACTACCTAGTTGGACAAAAATTTGAATTAAGGATTGATCATTGTGGATTACAACACATTTTTACGCAAAGCGACCTGAACACGAGACAACGACATTGGTTGGAATTGCTTAGCGAGTATGACTTCGAGATTACCTACATAAAGGAAACAGTGAACCGAGTGGCGGATGCTTTGAGTCGGAGGCCACGCATATTTTCGGTGTTGCCTCTTCAAATGAATATACATGAGAAGATTCTCACTTTACAACGTGACGATGACTGGTACAAAGAAGTCGAGGATTTTATCGGAGAAAACACTATGATGGTACCACGATTTGAGGGATATTCATTTGATAGCGATGGTTTATTGAGGTTTAGAGGTCGGATTTACGTACCGCCAAACGACAAGTTGAGGATGTTGATCCTAAGCGAGGCTCATAGAGCAGTTTACATGGCTCACCTGGGAGTTACAAAAATGAGGGCAGACCTTAAGCCCTTGTTCTTCTGGAAAGGAATGAAGGCCGACATAGTCAACTTTGTGGCTAGATGTCTTGAGGTCAGCAGGTAAAAGTTGAACATAGACACCCGACAGGATTACTTCAACCACATGCCATTCCGGAATCGAAATGGGAAGTCATTTCGATGGATTTTATTGTTGGATTGCCCCTGACGACAAGGAGACACGACTCGATTTTTGTAGTAGTAGACACTCTGACAAAGAGTGCTCACTTTATTTCGGTGCGTACGACATATCAGGCACCTGACATAGCGAGATTTTTCATCAATGAGATTGTGAGGCTGCATGGCGTGCCTAAGAAGATCATATCCGATCGAGGATCGGTGTTTACCGGACGATTTTGGACGAGTTTCCAAGAGGCCTTGGGAACCCAACTTAATTTTAGTACTACGTATCACCCAGAGATGGACGGACAGATAGAACGTATGAACCAAACCTTGGAAGACATGTTGCGCATGTACGTGATGGACCAACAAAAATGTTGGGAGGAATTCTTGCCTCTAGTAGAGTTCGCTTATAACAACAGTTACCAGAGCACCATTAAGATGGCGCCTTTTGAGTTTCTTTATGGGTGACTATGTCGGACGCCCTTGAGTTGGGATCGGCTTGAGGATAGGGTCCTGGTGGGACCAGAAGCGATCCAAGAAATTGAAGAGCAAATGAAAACCATCAGACAAAGGATAAAAGAAGCGCAGGATTGATAGAAGAGTTATGCCGATGCACACCATGTCGACTGTAGTTACGAGGTCGACGATCGAGTCTTCTTGTGGGTTAAACCGCATAAGAGTTTGATCAAGTTTGGAAAGGGAGCTAAACTCTCTCCTAGGTTTGTGGGACCTTTCGAGATTGTGGAGAGAAAGGGGCCCGTGGCCTATTGACTAGCCTTGCCTGATTCTTTGAGGCATATGCACGATGTTTTTCATGTATCAGTTTTGAGACATTATATTAGTGATTCGACACACGTGATTGACATGAGTTCCTTGCAGGTATCGGATGAGGGAGCGCTCACGGCTGAGCTAGTCCACATTTTAGATCATCGCGTTCGACAGTTATGACGTCGAACGGTAGACTAGGTCAAGGTCCAGTGGGATAGTTATAGTCCGCACTCGGCGACCTAGGAGGACGCATATGATATGCGCCAACCGTTTCCATTTTTGTTTGATAGATAGAATTATGATACTATGGTATTTATGATATTGTGGTACATTTATTTCGGCATTTATACTGAGAAACTTCAGGGCGAAGTTTAGACCAAGAGGGGGTGTATGTAACATCCCGCTCTGGCACACTTACAAACTTATTCTTTGAGGACACTTGCTCGCAAGTGATCTGGACCTTTCTGATATTAATACATTTATTCTTGATGATGAGGCATTGTGATAGATGACAGGATGTTTTACTATTGTTATATATAGGTGCTATTGACTTAGTTTTTTTTGAGTGTGCAGGGTTTTTGACCTGGAGGATGTAGAGGCATCGACGGAACCCTTGGACTCCGGATTGAGTCAGGGAGTGTGATATTTGAGTTGAATTATTTACCATGATATTTATTGATTTGACGATATGTTGTTGACATGTTCTGACATGATGGTTGATGATGCAGGCTAACGATAGCTTGCCGACCAGACTCACATATGGAGTAAAGGGGCCACACATGATTTCCAGAGAGGTTGAGGGAGAGGTGTGGACAACAGCCCTGCCACAGCCTACTAGCACTCCTGCCGTGGCTCGAACTGTAGGTTAACGATTACCTAGATTGAGAGGATCCACGATGCCGTGAGGGCAGACTACGACAGTCGCTCACGATGATTCTAAGGGGCGCGCAATAAGGTGGGGGCCTTATTCCTTAGAGCCCTTAGTCTCCCACAAGTTCACCTGGCGGAGTGTTGACTCTAGGGGTTATAGATGTCTACCAATCCGTCAAGTCGGCGAGTGGCACCCTTGGAGCACGTGGTGCATCCTGAAGGGCACGTCGCGCAAAGAAATACAAGTCAGCGAGTGGCACCCTTGGAGCATGTGGTGCATCCTGAAGGGCACGTCGTGCAACAGAAACAAACCAGGCGAGTGGCACCCTTGGAGCACGTAGTGCGTCCTGAAGGGCACGTCGCATTGATGATGATGATGAGACAACCTATATGACCCTAAGACCTTAATGCCTAATAAAATTCTTAAAACGACTCCCCTAACGAATTGTCGCCTAGTTCAATCTAAACCTAAATTTAAAACATCTCAAGATAAAATTCTGATAAGCCCTAAGAAAAGATCCTACAAAAATAAACATAAGGGCATAAACTAAAACCCTCCTATGTGTTAGTTAAAGTCTTCTTACACTAAAGGGCGGGTAAAGTAATGAGGGGATAAATTAATTGAAACCCAGGTTTTAAATTTTAAAGAAGAATTAAAATTATTAAAGAGTGGGAGTATAAAAATTTAGGATTTTAAAAATATATTGAAAAGACAATTAAGCGCATTTATCATTTTGGGTTTAACAAAAAAATAAAATAAAATAAAATAAAATAATAATAATAAGAGAGCAAAAAGAAAAAAAAAAGGAGAAATGAGGAAACTTGTAATAAAGGAAACTTAATAATGAAAAGTAGGAGACATAGGGTAAAAAGAAAAAAGGAATCAACATTTAAGGAGTTACTAAAAGTCAGAAACTTCATTTTAGGAAAGTTATTAAAAGCATGAGAGGGGATCTAGGAACCCTAGGAGTAATTTTAGGAGCGACTTTAGGGGGAGTGAGGGAAATGAGTCTTTTAATTATTAAATAGAAATGATTTTTTGGAGAACCGTTGGGATGAGTGACACTTGGACGACAGAGAATGTTTAGAGGTTGTCATTAAAAATTAATTTAATAATGATTTAGGAAAGTAGGTGGGTCTCAAATTTCTATAAAAGAAGGGGAAAAGAAGGAAGAAGGAGATGAATGGTTAGCGTAACGTTATGCTGCCGGATTGTGGCTTGACGGATTGCTTGTGAGGAGTTGGGTTTATCTCAGCTATATTGGAGTGGTAGCTCCACCTTGGAGGCGAGCTGATAAGCTAGTCTTATCTCTGGATCTTGTGTGGCCCCTTTGCGGCTCGGGGGGCTAAGGGGGAAGCCGAGTACCCCTAGCGTTTGGCTGGGAGGTACCGGTGAGCCTTCTATGGTCGGCGAGCAGGATGCAGCACGGAGCGTGGGACGCGACACGGAGCACGGGACGTCTTCCGACGTGGGCGTAAGGCAACTGTATGATTTTAATTGGTGAAGTATAAAGCATTTTTACATTCGGCAAATTTTAATGTTATTGATGCTGTTATTGTGAGGTTGTTCTGGCATTTTTATATTCGGAAAATTTCGTTTCAGCAATGTTATTGTGAGTTTGTTCTGGCAAGTTTCGGCAAATTTAATGTTATTGATGCTGATATTGTGAGATTGCTCTGGCATTTTTATATTCGGCAAATTTGTTTCAGCTATGTTATTGTGAGATGGTTTTGGCATTTGTCTGAGACTGTTATCGCTGCATTCTGGCTATGAGAAGAATGTAGGTCCTTGGGCATTTTGGTCTGAGTTTTAAAGGCGTTAAAGCTCTGCGTTTTATTGATATCTTTGGACATTTTTAATCTGATTTTAAATGCATTAATGACCTATGTTTTATTGAGGTCTTTGGGCGTTTTGATCTGAGTTTAAAGGCTTATGATCTGCGTTTTTTTTTCTCTTAAAATGACCCTTGGGCGTTTGAACAACGTTTACATCATGATCTGTGTTTTTACTGTTATTGGGCGTTTTATTTGCCACTGTGTATGGAGCGATTCTCACTATTACTGGGCATTTTATTTGCCACTGTGTATGGAGCGATTTTTCACTGATTACTGGGCGTTTCTAGCCATTGTGTATGGAGCGATTTGAACTGTTACTCTGCGTTTTTAATGTTTTACTGTTGCTGTCATAATGGTCTGCATTTCTGATCTATGTCTTACTGGATTATAAATGGGGCATTTCTATCTGTGTTTTCAATGTTTAGCTGTCTGCGTCTTACTGGATTATAAATGGGGCATTTCTATCTGCGTTTTAATGTATCTGCATATTAGTGTAATTGCGTTTTGATATGTCTAAAAATGCGTTTTCATATATTTGTGTTTTAATGTATCTGCATTTTATTATATCTACGTTTTAATATATCTAAAAATTTATATATCTAAAAATGCGCAAGTTTTAGTGCCTCTGAGAATTCATAGATAGGATGGCATTTTAGTTATGGGCATTTAAAAGATGTCATTTATTTTAGATATGTTACCGAAGGTTTAATTTAATTCAGATTAAGTGTCTTACCCATTTATAACCTTACTGGTTCTCTTATTGTTACATCCTTCGGTGAATTTTCTCGTTCGGCTGATTACCATTCATTTCCAGCGAATCTGTAATTATTTTAAATGGCAACGCTACTAGGATAAGGGTATCTATATGTTCATTCTGGTCTGGTAATTATAGTTCCTTCGTTATTAGCAATCATGTAATGCAAATCGTATTGTTAGTACACGTAGTAAGGGTTAATGTCATGCCAATTGTTATGATAATGATAAGGGGATGGAGCGATGAGGTCAGTAAAGACGATCTGTTGTCCTTTCATAATTGTAGACATTAAATATTTCAAGGCGTGTAAGCAGTCATCACAGCTGTCCCGTATATATATCCATGTTAATGAAATAGCTATGCTTTTGTTCCTAAAATCTTGATAATTATATACATTCTAAGTGAAAGTAATGGACTGCCATAAAAGAGATATTAATGTAATGTCCTTAATTTTGGAATGTGCTTGTAGTTGAATGTTTARTGGAGTATTGTGCTTACTTATACCCTTTTTTATGTGGGTAAATATATATTTAATAATTTAATAATASWTTTTGGTTGAAGCGATTAATTTATCTTATGCATATTTGGGAAATTGTAATTGTTTATTTAGGAATGTTAATTAATTTATTGATGTGGCATAACATGCATACAAGAAATAATTATAGAATTCTATGTTATTTTTATAAATAAATGTAGAGATTTATGCTAATTTCATGCAATTGAAATTGTTATTTTTAAGTTTAGAAATTGTATTCAATTATGTTAAGTTTTATAATCATTTTATAATGGCAGTGTTATTTGGTAATGCTATCGAAATTTCACTGATATTGACGACACCTCATCTGTGAGGTTGAACTAAGTATCATGGAGCAATTGGTTGTGTTTATTGCCAAGTGAGTCATGGAAAATACCTTGTCTCGAATGTTGGTTCGTCGTTGTCGGAGTCCTTCGGACATGCGCGTCCGTAGAGTTAGTGGATTTCTTGAGTTGTTGTCGTACCTGGACGAGATCGTTATTTCACCTGGTCTGCTTGAGTTGGGTGGTATATAGTCTCGCCCTGGTAGCTTTAGGAGACCTGTCTGTGTGTGGTTTTTCTGCGTAAAGAATCCAGTGCCGTATCAAGAGGCTCGGGCCCTTTAAAGGAAGGGTTTCCACTCTTGCGACACACCTAACCGAGATTACTAGTTCCTGCCTGAGCAGTCAGCCAGGAGCCTGTCTAATCTTTTTTCGAGAAGACATAAGACTAAAAGCCCTGCTTTTCTGTGCAGAAATAGTAAACTCTACTGTTGGATTCTTCCGTTTGGGACTGTACTGTACAATAACACCTGGTGTTGTTTTTCTTCTTACAGTTGCTAGTTGTATGCCTTATGTCTAGGGGCATTTATTGCTTGTGGTCGCTGTGATATGTCGAGATCATCTTGTTGCATACATCTTGCTTGCATCTTGTTCTAGGTCGGGTTACTAGTTTCTGCCTGAGCAGTCGGCCAGGAGCCTGTCTAATCTTCTTTCGAGAAGACATAAGACTAAATGCCCTGCTTTCCTGTGTAGAAATAGTAACCCTAACACCATGGACTCTTCCCTCTGTGTTCTTATTGTGCAGCCCCAGTATGTCTTAATGTTTGTGTTGTGTGCCTTATGCCTATGGTCGTACATTGTTGCAGTTACACGTTGTGTGCCTTCAGTCTTCTTGTGTTGAACTTCGTGGTTGCATCTTGTTGGTTTTCGAGCATCGATGTAGAGTCAAGTGTGTTTGTTACTTCTACACACGTGCACACACCTTAAAAAAAAAAAAAATTGCACCTGTTCTCCGAGTTTTGACGTAACAAGGAGGTCGTTACATTTCGGGACTCATAACAAATAACGTATCCTTCCTGAGTTAGGACACCACCTAGTCCTTCTTTACTTGCATCAACACATACGGTGAAGTCTTTATCTGGGTTTCCTACCTTCAGCATGGGTGCAGTTGTCAATAATTCCTTCAGTTTATTGAAACTGCCTTGACACTTCCTTGACTAGTTAAACTTGGTCCCTTTCTTTAGTAATGATGTGATAGGGTAGGCTATCTTCGAAAACCCTTCTATAATCCTACAATAATATCCGGTGATTCCCATGAATGACTGGATATCCGCTACGTCCTTAGGTACCAACCATTCCATAATGACTTTTGTCTTCTCCGGGTCTACGACAATGCCTTCTGCTGAAATTACATGTCCTAGATATTGTATTTATTTTTGATAGAAGTCACACCTATCAAATTTGGCGTACATTTTATGTTTCCTCAATGTTTGCAGAACTATACTTAAGTGTTCATCATGTTCTTCCTTCATTTTTTAATAGACCAGAATATCGTCGATAAATACTACCACGAACTTGTCTAAGTACTGACTAAAAATACCGTTCATCAGGCACATAAATGTGGCTGGTGCGTTAGTGAGTCCGAAAGGTATGACTACGAACTCGTAGTGTCCATATCTTGTCTGGAAAGATGGTTTCCTTATATCCTTGTCTTTTATCCTAACTTGATGATAACCGTATCGTAAATCCAACCTTGAAAAGATCTTGGCCCCACCTACTTGATCAAACATATCATTTATCCTTGGTAAGGGGTATTTGTTCTTAATAGTCATTTTGTTTAGTTGTCTATAATCGATACATAGTCTTATAGTACCGTATTTATTTTTCAAAAAGAGGACGAGTGGCCCCCATGGTGAGACACTCGGTCTTATATACTCTTTGTCCAACAATTGTTGTAATTGTATTTTAAATTCTGTCAGTTCTGGTAGACTCATTCGGTACGGTGATTTTTAGATGGGGGCTCAACCGGGTAGTAGGTCTATGGAGAAGTCTATTTCCCTTTTAGGAGGTAATTCTGGTATCTTATTCACAAACATGTCTCTGAATTCACGTAGGACAACAAAGTCTTCTAACTTTGGCTTATCTTTTTTTTCTAACAGATTCGTCACTTGGATGGCATAAACTTGACATCCCTTCCTCATACATTTCTTGAGTTGCATCGCTGAAAATTGTCTGTCTGATATCGGTTTTGGTATACCTTGGGTTGTTCTAGCAGTGCCAAAATCATCTTTATAGCTACGTATCTTTGTATAAAAATGTAGTACTGCTTTGTGTTGTTCCAACCAATTCATCTCGATAATCATATCGTAAGATCCTCGTGGTAGGATGTTCAGATTTGTTCTTATATTTTGACTATCTAAGCTGAACTCAAAATCAGAAATAAAGTCAACTACTTTCCTTTTAGTACCTGTTGCTAGTTGTACAAGCCATGATTTTTCGTGCTTCAGTTTCTTAAGTTTATTTGACTCTACTACATCAGGGGTAATATAACTTAACGTAGCTCTAGGGTCAATTAGAACAAAAATTCGAGTGTTATTGATTTTACCTTCGATTTCTACCACTGAGGACTAGTGGTCAGCTTGTCGACCATCTTTGGCTGCATTTATCCGATGCAGGCTTCTACCCACGTCTCCCATCGTCAAGGCTTCTTGCAAATTATGAACAACAGTTCTATTTGTTGAAATTAAACATGGACAGTTCCTCCTTAGATGAGGCTCTCTGCATCCCAACACTTTAATGGCTTGTAGGAGCTGTCCCCAAACTTCTTCATTCCCAGGTTTAGTGGTTTACCATTGCTTTGCGTATTTGGATGATTGGAGTGAAAATCCTTTCACATAAAACTTTTTGCTGCATTCTGATAAGGAGCTGGCTGGTACCCCTTCTTCCGTTGGTTCATTCGATCTTGCTTCTTATCCTTCCAGGATTTGGGAAACTCTACCCGTTGTTTATACTGCTCATAGCACATTCGTGACCTAATTTAGGATAGATCTTCCTAATATTTCAGTTGCAGAAATAAACGTACTCCTGTAGATAGATTTTTTCTTTCAAGTTCAGGTGTACACAAGTAATTCTACCTAGAATTTTAACTTTTGAATGTAAACTTCATACAAACGAACATATATCATCCATGGAAATTATTTCAACTTAACACCAACAGATGCAGAATATTAGATACCCAAAATCATTCAAGCAAAGAAGGAGGGATTTAACATATCTGAACAAATTCGCGGAAAGACAAAGGGAACAACCACATTCCTCCCAACCGTAGAATAGGGCAGCCAAAATCACTTGCCCGATTTATCCCCTAGCCTGACCATGAATCCATGAGAGCGAACTTGGAAACTGCTCCTCAGTAATGTCCAATTCTAGTAGATTTCTCTTGCCTTACACTCTCTTAGTAGTCTTCATAACAACAAGTAAAAATCAATAGTCTCTTTCCCATCATACTTGGCAGTGTCCTGCCTCCTCACATATGCTATTTATCAATTTGCCTAGGTCTTTTTCCCTCCCTTGGGAATTTTCGTAGCTTTCTAAATCCCTGATTTTCCAGGGCTGCCAATGGCCAAATCAATGATTTTCCACTTGTAACAATCCACCTAGAGGTAGTTCCAACATGTTCCCCACTCATGGAGTCATGGTCAGCTAAATTTAATAGGGTTGTTCCATTTGTCCTCCTGCAATCAATATAAAATATTTTGTTTTCATACAAGTGTCATAGTCAAATAGTTAGTTGGGTCAAATCAGGTCTCTGCCCAATAGTCATAATAATTAATTACAATTATCAAATTCTAAATTTGGAATTACCATAAATAGAAAAAATTTTCCAAATTCGAATTTATTAAAAACGGAATAAATTTCCAACAAATTTAAATTTCAAAAATACTTTTTTTTGGGGGGGATGTCACATTAGTCCGAGCTCGAGGGTGACTCACTGTTGAGAGCGATGAACAGTGTAGTCTAAGGCTGGGAGGTTCGTGGATGTTTTGCACATAGTTGGTGACATTCTTACCAAGATAAGTACTGATTGTGTGATAAATTTACATGTTGCATTGTTATTTACGTGCTTATTCTACATGTTTATCATATGTGTGATTATAACTGTCTGTATGTTTATGGGTATTTATTATATATGATGCATGTATGCGTTTACTGTTATTTCAGCATGAATTCGTGCATTTACGTAAAGTAATTGTCTGTTATGTTTTATTGATAAATCTTTTGCAAGAGTTCTGCGTGTATAGATATTTTTGAATGCATGCAGAAGAGAAAAATTTATGTGGCATAGTTCAATTGGTTGTTGGTTATGTCAGGGTATGTTCCACAGTGAGAGAATGAAAGTGTTCCCTCGTGTACCATGGCCCGACCATGGGTGGCCAGGGACATTACAGAGAAATTATTCCAACCTCTCTCCGCAACTTCACATCTCTCTGAGAATTCCCAATTGAATAAAATAATTTCATTGGTCCAATCCATTTCGAATTGGGTTCGGTGAGAAGCATGTCTTATCTTGACCTTGGAACCAACCATTTCAATGGTCCAATCCCTTCCACTTTGGGTTCCATTCAAATCATATCTTCTCTTTACCTTGAACACAACCTACTAAGTGGTCATATCCCTCCATCTCTTGGAAATTGCACTCAATTATTGGAGTTCGACATGTATGATAATGATGTGAGTGGGGAAATACCAGTTGAATTGGGGTTGTTGTTGAAACTAGAATACCTTGACTTAAGTCATAACAAATTGTTTGGGAGCATACCATCTCAATTAGGTAATTTGAACAAACTTTTGTTAATGGATCTGGGTGTAAATAGGCCTAACATTAGCATACCTAAAACTATTACGGATTTTCCCAATCTTCTAGCACTTCAATTGGAGAGAAACAATCTCAAATGTATCATTACAAAATACATTGGGAATCTTCAATCTCTTCGATTTTTGAATTTATATTCAAACAATTTAACTAGATGTATTACACATAGCATTGGTCAACTAAAATTTCTTGCTACTTTGAACATACAAAATAATAATATTTATGGGAGTATTCCTAATATTGTCAGCAGTTTGGTTTCACTTAAGAATTTATTTCTATCCCAAAATAGGATAGAAGGACCAATTCCTGAGACCATTGGTGATTTCACTTCTCTTATTATTTTCTTTGCTTACTCTAATAACTTCTCTGGGACTATGTCCACATCTTTGACCAACTGTACCAACATTCAACAACTCCATTTAAGTGCAAATGGATTGACTGGGGAACTTCCCAGCCACTTCACCTCTTTTCATGACTTGGCTATTTTAAGAATTAGTTATAATAATCTCCATGGTGATATTATTAAATGGGTTACAAGTTTCATGAAGTTGAGTTATTTGGATTTATCCAAAAATAAATTTAGTGGGATAATAGCTTTTGATCTTGAGAGACTTCATGGATTTGCAGTCAATGTATCTTGGCTTGGAGAAACTTGAGGACCATCTGATATATTGTCAATTCCAGACACAAGAAAGATGGAAGTAATATCATTTGGCATATAATATGTGTATGACACTTGATTTGATTTCTCTAACAATAATCTTACAGGGGAAATACCTACAAGCATAGGAAGCTTGTCTGGCTCGCGATCATTGAATTTATCTGGGAACTAGTTGGAATGGTTAATACCCATATCTCTTAGTAACATATCTACTTTGGAGGTGTTAGACTTGGTCAAAAATAATTTGAGTGGACCAATCCCTGAAGAACTATATAAGCTACATTGGTTGCACAAAATGGATGTTTAAGCTAATAGCCTATGCGGGCCAATTCCAACAGGGACACAATTTTCAAATTTTGATGCAACTACATTTCAAAATAATAAATGCTTATGAGAATGTCCATTAGATCGATGTGGGAATGCAAATAAAAAACCTATAACTAAAGGTAATAATACTAGTAAGAGTAATCATGTTGAAGTGAAATGGTTGACTACTGTGAATGAAAATATGTCATTAATAGCATTGAGAATGGGAACGAGGTTTGGATTTGGAGGATTTGTTTCTATGTTCATACTTTGGGAAAGAGATAGGTGTTGGGTGTTATGTATACCATCCAAAAAGCCACAATTATTTTATGGAGTGTATCAACTTCCTACATAGTAGGTATTGTAACTTATTGTGTAACTTATTGCACCCAAATACACTCCCTGCATAGTATGCATTGTAACCTATTATACTAAAATATGAGTTACAAAGTGGTGTGTTATGTATTCCTATAATTTCTATAACTTGCTCATTATAAAAAACAAGAGAGAATGCAAAAAGAGAACCAAAACTATATTAAGTGACTATGTTGTTATACAAAACCTCATGTATATAAAACTAGATATTCTAAATTTTAATATCCAACATAATTTTCATTTCTTAATATAAAGTGATATCTTCTAAATATGAGAGGAATTTCTAAGGTTATATATTGGAGAATTTTCCCCTTCATTTCCATTCTAGAGTATTGTGTGGGGTTTTCTATTAAATGTAATTTGTTTTATTTTAATTGATGGAAAGCAAATTGTTTTTGTTATTTATTTTTAACATTATATTAAAAAAAATTATATTCTTGTTGACGAGCATTTATGACACACCGTTAACGTAAAGGGAAGATCCGGTCTAGGGTTGTATACTTAACCCAAGTCATTTGGTATAATCTACCCTGACGAGTTTTATGGCTCCGTTAGCCAACTAAGATTCTAAAATAACTAAAAGGTGTGAACTAACTAAATGTACAATTCTATCAATCAACACATTAATTGCAATTGCTTAACTAACAATAGTACTATGTATAGTAGATATATACAATTACAGTGTTTAAGCAAAACCTTGGGAAAATAATTGTTTTAAACTGATGAATCAAACTAGGATAAAAGATAAATAAAACTATTCTACTACTATAACTAAAAAAATTAATAATCAATGAGTGAATAAGATTGAAAATGATATAACGATAATGGGTAAAGCATTCAACGTTTGAATGATGCAATCATTATTCATTCGCAAATCAAAAAATTAAATAAATAATAAATTAACTAACCTTACGCTGATCATCAACACTAAGCAAGATTTGTCTCTTAGTATTTGTATAAGCTCCACTTAACCTGTGTCAAGTATAAATCTATGACAAAAGAAAGAATGATACTTACTGAAAAAAATCAAAGAAGTCTTTTATATTCTGGAACAAATCTATGATGACAGAAAGACAAATGATTTTATATCATGTGACTTTAGAATGTCCAATAACTGAAAATGAAAGAAATTCCAACTCTCCGTAAATGGTATTACCAGCTACCTAGTATCAGATGTAAACTCAAAATACTTGAATAGACGATCAGTCATAGATATCAACTGAACACAAATATAATGAACTACGTAGAGAAAAACATAACATGAAAGGTTATATGTAGAACAGACTAAAGCTAGCTCAGTACAGATAAAATTTCACATCTAGAAATTACATGAGAAACAATGATAACATTGCATAGTCTACAAAAGGACGAAAGCCAAAGAGTAAACTCTATCTCATATAGTTTCAAAAAAATAAGTCCATCATATGGTCTAGGAGGAATTTTTGTAGACCAATAACTGGCCAGTATTTAAAGAGAACTTTTGGTTGTCATGTATAACGCTCCTCCAAAAACCTGTCTGTAAAGAGAAATATATAGCAGAAGGTTGCATAATCTAAGATTGTGACAATGTCAAGATAAAAATCACTTTGACTAACAATTTAAATCTTATTAAAATGCAGAAAGAACAACTTTCAAATCATGATCCTTAATGAAGATATAATAGATTAATCGACAATAAGAAAAATCTCAATTGAACAATTATATATTTACAAATATCAATTACATGAATACACTCAATATAATACAAGATATGTATCAAAATAATATAATCACCAAGATCAAGATAATTGGGATGATAGAATCTTAAAGATTGAAAAAATTAATACATAAATGATAACAATTAACCATGTATTGATAAAACAGACTAAAGCTAATTTAAATCAATGCATAATCAATTACTCAAATAATATGAAGATATTATAATGAAAATTAAACCATTTTATTCACAAGACAAAAGCCATTAAGCAATCTGAAATTTCATATTCTTCTTAAAGAATACTCGTCCATTCTCCCAAAATTCCAACCATCCGTTACTCCATTTGAAAAAAAAAATTACAAAAGAAATAATATACAAAAAATAAAGGATAAATATCCTCCTCTCAATTTCTTGGATCCCATGGGCTCTGAAATTTCTCATATATTTATGCAATGAATGAACAGTATGTGTGTCACTAATAATTTTCGCCACCTAAAATTTGTCTCGTAAAGAGACAACGATATCTCTAAAATCATGCATTTTTTTGGGAAAAGACACTTGAGTAAGCTAAATGGTTCCATTCTGCAGATGGGTTTTCAACCGTTTCTTCAGATTCCTCACGGTTTGGCTGCAATCAGTCCCACAAAATCGTTTTTCTGTTATTGAATGCATTTCCAAATCTTATATGTTGTTGCTCATAAATTATTTGCAACAATCCAATATTATTTTTGGATCAATTATCTTGAATGTATTTATATAACAAAATCAAGCCATGATTAGATCCGTACCAAATAAATGATAATAGAAACCTATGAAACAAAAAGAAACCAAATTAATAACCTAAAAAGTGTGAATAAAACAAAATCTAGAACAATAAAATTAAAATGAATTTAAACTAACTATAAGTTCTAAACAAATATTGTTTATATTTTCCTTTCAAATATGATCTTAAAATTCTAGAATCTTCAAGTTGATGGAGAGGAGAAAAATATTAATTTTGGGTTTTCACAAAATCAATCAAATGATAGATAATTCTTTTATTTTTATTTTTATTTTGAAATGAGATGCAAACTGACAAAAAAATTTAATTAATTAAACCTACCAAATGATTTTGTGAAAATGATTGCTAATGAAAAAAAGATGAAAACATAATCATAATTTAAACGAAAGTAAAAGTTGATAAAAATTAATGTTTTAGTTTAAATTGAGGTTTCTATGTTCATCTCTCCCTTATTCAAATTTGATCAAATGTGAACAAATATCATAGAAAATATGTGTCTCAATAAAATTTATTCCTGTAAAATCATTGTTATTAATCCATGTCTTCAACCAAGCCATTCTCATAGCAGATAAATTCAAAAAGGAAGAGGTAATAACAAAGTCCTAAATTATGAAGCTTGTCCATCAACATCAAAAGTATGTAGAAAGAAAAATGAAATGACATTTGAATTTCATGAAATTCAAACCAAACAAAAGAAAATAATATAAACTCAAACCAACCTCGAAACAAAGCAAACCAATACCAATATAATCAAGTCAAAGGAAAAAAAAAACAAAACGAAGAATCCAAGTAAAGTTTCGAGGGACCCTAGATTTTGATTAAAAATAAAGAAGGGGGTTGTTGGGGCCCAACAAATGCCGACTCACTGGGAGAAGCAGTTATCTCTGATCTGGTAAGATTTCATCTCAGGAAGAAAATAATAAGACTTGAAAAATGATTTAAGCTCCCTGAAATAAATTCACTTTGAAACCATATAGTATTAGGATAAGCTCGATGTTATAACTAGACCATAGAATTTGCTTTGCAGGGGATTATAACCTGAAATAATGTCTTAATCAAAGAGTCATAATGTTTATAAAAGGACTTCAATGCCGTTGACAGAGCCACTGCAGCCATCAGACGTCAATAACCTTGACATGGATGTCATTTAACCCACTCAAATGCTTTAATCCCATCCAATAGTTGTATCCGCATGATGTATACTTCCATAAAAAATAATTTAAAATCATATACTTGCTACCTCTCAACCTGACATTGCTTCGCTGCCAGTAGGCCTATTCAGTACCCCAATGAAGTTGTCTTGGTATCATGTCTGCATTTACCCGCTGCTAGTGAGACTGTTTAGTACCCCGACGGGTTTACACACACCCTCCACACTTAAGTTCTTTCAACCCTCTTATGACACTTTTAAATAATAATAAAATTATATATTTATTGATGACAAAGAGATTGGAGTGACACTGGAGGTTAATTGCAATACAAGTGAATAGTTGATCATGCTATTTATTTTCTTTCAAAACTGGAAGTTTTATCATGGTTTAGAGATTTTATATTTCAATTAAGAAATCATCTGGAGAATGGGGAAGCACTTAAAAGTGATTCCTTAAGAATATGGATGGCGTAAAAAGTTTAAAGATCATCGTAATTCTAAAATATTTAAACCACATCTTCGGTGTAATATTCTGGCAAAGAAAATTTGAGGACAAAACGAAAGTGACAATTGACTTAAAAATCATTTGTCTGAGTTATATCTTAATATCAGGACCTCTTTGAACTATTTCAAATTGCTTGAAAAACACAAGTCTTAAAATGAATGCTTCCTTCGACAATCACTCTTTGATCAGAAATATATTGATTCAAAAAGACAGACAATAAGAAAACTCATTCAAAGAAATCAAAGAAAACAAAAAACACACAACAAACCAAATTAAATTTTATTAATGGGATTCAAAATTAGAAGTACATAAAAAAAAAATCAAAACAGCAAAAGAAAACTTCAAAAAAATAATTTGACCAAAAACAAAACCAGGCCAACCTCTCATAGAGAATGAGGATCAAAAGGAAGAACTACAAATTTCATAGTTTTGCGTATAGGTAGGTTCTTTTCTTAAGATAGTGATGCATGATACATCATTTTGACCAAGCTTATTATTAAAAGTCAGAGAAAAATCCTTAACCAGGATGAGTGCAATTACGTGCAGTGGTAAGTTATGTTTGTTAGGGTAAAACTAATGTGAATTAAAGATCAAATCCATAATCTCTTTATTAATGATTCATAATATCTCAAATCATCACATGATGCTGCCAAGTTTTGAAAAATAAACATTTAGTCACGACAACTGCAGAAAGGAATAGAAAGAAAACTTCCCTGACAACATTCAGATGATGGTTTTCTTTTCATAGCCAGGTGCCTTCATAACTGCATTATTCAAAGGAAAAAAAAATGAAAAGGAAAGAAAAACCCAAAATGAATCTATTCCTACACCTACTCTAACTTCTACATATATCAAAATGCTAAGTAAAATCATATTTCCAGTTCATCCACAAGAGCATCTTCAATCCTGCAAGGCATAGAAAGTCGAAAATCAGAATAAAAGAATGTAGTATTTGTAGATACAAAAGAAATAGGTTATTCTTACCTTCTATATATTCAGTTAAAAACAAAGCAAGCATGACCTTAACATTCTTTTGAAACTTCTTGATATATGAATCCTCCAACCATTCTGTAATGTTGTCATGATATGGGTCATAATGGCATGGAAGAATGTAAGTAAGTTTGGAAAACTTGTCAATATTATGGGGACCTGACATAACCATCAACCAAGGCCGAAGTGCCCCATCCTCCTAACAATTCTCCAAGTGTTCATCAATTTCTTCACATGGAGGATCTAAAAAAATCATGTCATGCTTACTTCCTAGATATTTAGGTAGAAACAAAACAAGCACAACTTTATCTTTATTATGAAGATTTTTTAGATACAAATCTTCAAGGCATTCTAAGATCCCGTCATAAAAATTAGGATGAAAACTATGACTTCGATGAACTAGATTTGTCAATGGGGAACACATCCTAAGAGGATTCATGACATCAATTAGATTATTGGTTTGAATATTTCCTTTGATTAAATGGACCGTTTCAAAATGTGAAGCATAATTATTAAAATTTGAACTAACCAAAGAATGAATATTCAATGTAGAATATTTGATCTCCATAAGAATGAGTGCATTGTCTTTTTCAAAAATAAATCGTGTAAAATCATCTTGAAGCATGTATTTTTTCCATGTGAGTGATGAAAGTGGAAGAGCATCAAATCCAACTTCATAAATGTTATGTTCAAAATTAATTTCACCAAATTTTGGCATATCGAAAGGATCTGATTATGATGGAAAAGAGTAAGATACTGTGGGTAAAGTATCATGTCCACCAAAAGATAAGAAGATATTAGGATATAAAGAGTAAAAGGAATCATAAATGATCACATGAAAATAATCTCTTGAGCTATGATATTTGACAATGGTATTCTCAAGACATTTCTCTTCACTTTCCTTAAAACTTTGACTCTGTTTTGGTGATAAATCCTTCAACATAATATGATCATCTAAATTTGCCTCATGTATGATAGACAATTCAAACCTTTCATGACAAACATCTAATCTTTCCTGTGGATAACGTATGATTTGTGGATGAAGGTTTAGGGTTTCTTCTTCAAATTGCATATTTACATCTCTAATCAGTTTCATAGGAATGCTAGAATGCTTAAGAACATTTTCATCACCTAAGTGTTCTTCAATAACTAGATTTAAGTACTGGTTAGAGCAAAAGTTAGAAGAATATGGACATTCACCTTAACCCAACATCAAATCTTCTTCCACGATGGTCGATGACTGAATATACAATGATTCAGAGGAAAACCCAGTTTGATTGTCAGTAAGAACCTTTTCAATAGATTCTACCTCCCTTGCTTGTTCAAAATTTTTGGATGGATTCCTCTCATCCTGCAAACACAATCCTTCTCACAATTGAGTGATAGGATTTGTAATTGATTCATCATTTGCGATTGAAAATGGTTGGATGAAAAGGGAACACACATCAAAGAGGATATTTAGTACAAATGACATGTCGTCAAGTTGAAACTTACAGAGAACATGATGGATTCTTGTTAAAAATACCTCTGGAGATGAATTGTCATTGATTAGTACAGCCTGAAATTCTTCACATAATTGATTGTAATTATATATTTCAAAAGCATTTAAAAATTCCTCTACAAATTGAAACCAATCAATAATTTGATATGCCAGAAAAGACTCAAACCAATGTTTAATCCGACCCCTAAAAGTAAAAGAGAACAATTTGCATAAAACCTTTAAATCAGAAATATCATGCTTGATGCATTTACACCAAAACTTGTTAGGATGGTATTTTGCAGATACATCCCCCCTACCATCAAAGGTGAGTTTGGACAAGCGAGATACTGTCTCATTGGGAATATCGAGTACTGAGAAGTGGAAAGCATGTTCCAAGACAGTGATTTGGAAAGGAGCCATGAAAAATTAAGAAATTGAAAAACTTGACTCCAAATAGTTAGCTTGTCATCTAACCTGCCTTCTAGTGCATTATAAGATGACACAGAAAGAGAATTTATAAATTTGGAGTTGAGAGAGGATGAGGGGTGAAACATTTAATCATTAAATTTACCTCGACCCTCCTTATAGCGCCATTTGTTGACGGACGTTTATGACACACCATCAATGGGAAGGGAAGATTCAGTCCGGGGTTGTCTACTTAACCCAAGCCATTTGGTATAATCTACCCTGACGGGTTTTATGGCGCCGTTAGCCAACTAAGATTCTAAAATAACTAAAAGGTGTGAAATAACTAAATGTACAATTCTATTAATTGACACATTAATTACAATTTCTTAACTAATAGTAGTACTATGTACAATAGATATATACAATTACAGGGTTTAAGCAAAACCCTGTGAAAATAATTGTTTTAAACTGATGAATCAAACCAAGATAAAAAATAAAAATAAAACTATTCTAGTACTATAACTAAAAAACTTAATAATCGATGAGTGAATAAGATTGAAAATGATATAAGGATAATGGACAAAGCATTCAATGTTTGAATGATGCAATCATTATTCATTCGCAAATCAACAAATTAAATAAATAATAAATTAACTAACCTTATGTTTATTAACAACACTAAGCTAGATTTGTCTCTCGGTATTTGTATAAACTCTACTTAACCCATGTCAAGTATAAATCTATGACAAAATAAAGAATGATACTTACTGAAAAAACTCAAAGAAGTATTTTATATTCTAGAACAAATCTATGATGACAGAAAGACAAATGATTTTATATCATGTGACTTTAGAATGTCCAATAACTGAAAATGAAAGGAATTTCAACTCTCGGTAAATGGTATTACTAGCTACCTAGCATCATATGTAAACTCAAAATAATTGAATAGACGATCAATTACATATATCAATTGAACCAAAATATAATGAACCACGTAGAGAAAAACATAACACGAAAGGTTATATGTAGAACAGACTAAAGCTTGTTTGGTACAGATAAAATTTCACATCTAGAAATTACATGAGAAACAATGATAGCATTGCACCGTATACAAAAGGATGAAATCCAAAGAATAAATTGTATCTCATATAGTTTCAAAAAAATAAGTCCATCATATGGTCCAGGAGGAATTTTCGCAGACCAGTAACTGGCCAGTATTTAAAGAGAACTTATGGTTGTCATGTATAACGTTGCTCCAACAACCTGTCTGTAAAGAGAAATCTATAATAGAAGGTTGAATAATTATAAGATTGTGACTGTGTCAGGATAAAAATCACTTTGACTGGCAATTTAAATCTTATTTAAAATGTAGAAAGAACAACTTTCAAATCATGATCCATAGTGAAGATATAATAGATTAATCGACAATAAGAAAAATATCAATTGAACAATTATATATTTACAAATATAAATTACATGAATAAACTCAATATAATACATGATTTGTATCAAAATAATACAATCACCAAGATCAAGATAATTGGGATAATAGACTCTTAAAGATTGAAAAAATTAATACATAAATGATAGCAATTAACCATGTATTGATAAAACAAACTAAAGCTAATTTAAATCAATGCATAATCAATTACTCAAAGAATATGAAGATATTATAATGAAAATAAAACCATTTTACTCACAAGACAAAAGTCATTAAGCAATCTAGAATTTCATATTCTTCTTCGAAAATACTCGTCCATTCTCTCAAAATT
Organism: Picea engelmannii; assembly: GCA_009831015.1. Classification (NCBI taxonomy): domain Eukaryota; kingdom Viridiplantae; phylum Streptophyta; class Pinopsida; order Pinales; family Pinaceae; genus Picea; species Picea engelmannii. The sequence goes on from ML780796.1 coordinate 688,311, forward strand.
CCAACCATACGTTACTCCATTTGAAAAAAAAAAAAGAGTACAAAAGAAATAATATACAAAAAGGAAAGGATAAAAATCCTCCTCTCAATTTCTTGGCTCCCATTAGCTCTGAAATTTCTCATATATTTATGCAATGAATCAACAGTTTGGGTGTCACTAATAATTTCTGCCACCTGAAATTTGCCTCGTAAAGAGACAACAATATCTCTCAAATAGTACATTTGTTTTGGAAAACTCTCACGAATAAGCTAAATGGGTCCATTATGTAGATGGGTTTTCAATTCTTTCTTCAGATTCCTCACGGTTTGGCTGCAATCAGTCCCGTAAAATCGTTTGTTTGTCCTTGAACGCATTTCCAAATCTTATTTGTTGTTGCTCATAAATTATTTGTAGCTATCCAATATTATTTTTCGATCAATTATATTGAACATATTTAGATAATAAATTCAAGCCATGATCAGATCCATACCAAATAAATGATAATAGAAACCTATGAAACAAAAAGAAACCAAATTAATAACCTAAAAATTGTGAATAAAACAAAATCTAGAACAATAAAATTAAAATGAATTTAAACTAACTATAAGTTCTAAAAAAATATTGTTTATATTTTCCTTTCAAATATGATCTTAAAATTATAGAAGCTTCAAGTTGATGGAGAGGAGAAAAATATTAATTTTGGGTTTTCACAAAATCAAACAAATGATAGATAATTCTTTTTATTTTATTTTTTGTTTTTATTTTGAAATGAGATGCAAACTGAAAAATGAATTTAATTAATTAAACCTACCAAATGATTTTGTGAAACTAATTTCTAATGAGAAAAGGATGAAAACATAATCATATTTTAAACGAAAGTAAACAGTTGATAAAAAATAATGTTTTAGTTTAAATTAAGGTTTCTATGTTCGTCTATCCCTCTTTCAAATTTGATCAGATGTGAACAAATGTCATAGAAAAAATGTTTCACAATAAACCTTCTTCCTGTAAAATCATTGTTATTAATCCATGTCTTCAACCAAGCCATTCTCATAGAAAATAAATTCAATAAGGAAGAGGTAATAAAAAACTCCCAAATTATGAAGCTTGTCCATCCACATAAAAAATATGTAGAAAGAAAAACAGAATGGCATTCGAATTTCATGAAATTCTAACCAAACAAAAGAAAATATTATAAATTCAAACCAACGTCGAAACAAAGAAAAACAATACCAATCTAATAAAGTCAAAGGGGAAAAAAAAAAACGAAGAATCCAAATAAAATTTTAAGGGACCCTAGATTTTGATTAAAAATAAAGAAGGGGGTTGTTGGGGCCCAACAATTCTTAAATATTTTTTTCTTTTAACATTATATAAAATTTACTGTACTTTTTAAATGTTTTTTATTATAATTTTATGTGTATCACTTTTAAATTGAATTTCAATTTTAATAATATGTTAATATGATTATTAAAATTTTAATAATATTTTAAATGATGCTCCCAATAGTTTGTTATAGTTTTAAATCTGTCCTAGTTTACATTTGCCTGCATTTCAGCCAAATGTGCACATTGAATAAGTGGAGGCATCTTCTACCAAGAATATGACCAAAATAAGGCCTCCCAACCTCCTCTTATTTCCCATAAAGCATGATTTTGGACGATGTAATGGTTTTTACATGTAACATTCCAAATTAGAGAACCCTTTGTGTGCTCATTCAATCGGATAAGTTGGTGCTCTGCCATCGCTAGTGTGTATATGCGCCTCCATAACCGAGCCCAAATATAATTTTGGTTCTTGAGCCACCTCCACCACATATTTTCCCCTAATATCTGGTTCATCATTAGTGGATCCCTTAGCTTGAGCTCGCCCCCCTGTTTTGGTTTACAAATCACATCCCAGTTGACAAGAGTCCATTTTCACCCTTCCTTTATGCCTTGCCAAAGGAATCATATTTGAATGTTCTTTATGATTTTGAGCATAGATTTAGGGGCTACTAGAGCCGAGAAGACATAAATGGGAATGGCTTGAAGGACTGACTTTGAGAGCACCAGGAGGCCTACAAGGTTTAGGGAGAGGAAGGTCCATGAGCTTAGCCGCTTGTCAATGTCTTCAAGAATGTCTTCCCAAGAACAGTTCTTGAGAGAATTATTAATGAGTGGGATACCAATGTATTTGGACAAAAGGGAGCTTCAACTAAAGCCAATAATGTGGGTGATATGGGATTGAATGGCCTGAGGAGTGTTAAAAAAGAAAATATGGGATTTATCAATGTTTATGGTAGTGTCGAATGCTTCATTGAAATCATTAAGGATGGAAAGGATATGATGAGGTTCCCAGACCATGGGGAACCCCATCATCATGGTATCATCAATGAATTGGTTGTGGGAGATGTGGGGGTTTATACCATGTAAGGAGAGAACTTTGAGTGATCCATATGTGATGGATGATTTTGTATACTGGCTAAGCCCCTTTGCCATGATGACAAAGAGGAAAGGGAAGAGGGGGTAACCTTATCAGATGCCACATGAGGGTGATAAGGGATTGGAGGGAACACCATTGACTTGGATAGAGAATCATTTTGAGGAAGTTAGCTTCATGATCTAGTTAACCCATACTTCATTGAATCCAAAGGCAAGAAGAAGGGATATCATATAATGTTAGATGAGTTTATCAAAGGCTTTGGAGAGATCTAGCTTAATGAGCATACCTAGGGTATCATAGGATTTCAAGGAGTCGATAACCTTATGGGACGTAATGACATTTTCCATGATCTAATCTCCCTCCACATAGCCTGAGTGTTCATGTGAGATAATAAAAGAAAGAATGGGCTTGAGTATAAGAGCAATTACCTTGGTGATGATTTTGTAGATGATATTGCAAAGAGAAATTGGAAGGAACTACTTGGATTTCAATAATTTCTCCTGTTTGGGGATTAAGATGAGAAAAGTGGCATTGAGAGCTAGGAGAAACTCTCATGTGCTACGAGAATATTTAATGAACTTCCAAACCTCCTCTCTGACCAAGTGCCAACAATGATGAAAAAAATTGGTGGTGAAAGTGCCCGATCTTGGGGACTTCTCGATGGGGATCTCCTTGATAACTTGATCAACTTACTCCAAGGTCAATGGCCATAGGAGATATGCATTCTAGTTTGCAGTGACTAAAATGGGGATATATCTGTTGATTTTGTTAATGGTTGTTGACCTGTCTTGGCAAGGTTTGGTGAGAAGATCTTGATAGAAATTAATCAACTATTGCTCGATTTCTGCATATGTCGTGATGGGTTGGCCTTAATCATTTTACAGTTTAGTGATGCGATTAATATGTCATCTCTGTATCATCGATCGATGAAAAATTTGGAGTTTTTTCCCCCTTCTTTGAGCCATTTGACCCTTGATTTTTGCTACCAGAGGGGTTACTCTTAGGCATATCGTTCCTCCAACTGTTGTTTGACATGTGCCTCTTTGGCTTTAAATTGTTTTGAGCTTCCCTGTGAGATGATATCCTATTGGATGTTCTTCATTCTCTACACCAAGTCTCATTGGTCTTGGAAAATGTTTCCAAAAGAGTGTTTTTTACATTCTTTAAGCTGCAATTTGTTTTTTCTCAAAATTTGTTGGAATTTGTACATCATTATACCATAAGGGATGGCTACCTCTACCCACCATTTCTAGAAGTTCTCTTGAAAGTCGAGATGATCTAACCAAATTTTTCCAATTTGAAAGGCCTGGGTGTGCATGAGATGTCCATCCAGAGCTAGATGGGCCAGTGATCTGAGCCAGTCACATTGAGAATAATGGATTCCATGCTTTCACCATCCAACATTAGGTTTGATGAGATCAAGAATCAATATAGATGACAAGAAACTTTCTAAGAACTCGAATGTCTATGAGACCATGTGAAATCATTGTTAATATTCTCAACATCCACTAGGCAAGAGGCCTCTATGAACTCTTTGAAATCCTCTCTATCCTTTTCCAATCTATGGTTGCCACCCCTCTTTTTATCTAGAGAGAGGATAATATTAAAATCTCATCCATGGACCCATCTGTGGTCTTGGATAATTTTCCTAACATCTTTCAAATTCTTCAGAAATGCAGACTTCTCTGAAGGTGTGTGTGGGCCATATACATTTGTGATGTACCCTTCTTTATCGTAACCAATGAATCTGAAGTGAGTTGAAATGGTCCATTTAGAGGAAAATAAATTATTGAGAATGATGGTTCTAGGGTTCCAGAGTATTGTGATCCCCCTTGTCGATCCTATGGAGTCATTGTTGACACAATCACAATGCCTCCAACATCTTGCAAAAATCGTTTTCTATTCAATGTCATTGCATTTGATCTCCTACAAAAATAAAATGTTTAGATTCTCCTCCATGATACGATTTCTAAGGAGTCTTTGTGTTCTCCTTCCATTAAGGCCCCTTATATTCCAAGAGATGATATTCATGAGTAATATGGTGGGGGGATGAGAAAGAATCTCTCAGTGAGAAATTGGATCTGACTTGAATTAACCATATAACTTCCTATTTCCCAAATTAACTGTTGGGTGGAATTTTTGCCTTGTCTTTCTCTTCTGTCAACGATTTCTAGAGTTCTTTGCTAGGATCTAGATGGATGCCTAGCCCCACTCCAGATCTAGAGGTGGCACAAGTGGTGGAATTAATGTATACTTTATGGACTTTTTGAAGTTGCTCCACGGTGATGGATAAAAATTATTTCTTGTGATAAGCTTCCTCTAGACTCACCAGATCGATCTTTATTGGTTCCTTCTCATCCAGCTCTATCTCCATGTTGTCGTAGTCTTTTGTGACCTGATCTTGACCCAAGGGATATGCAACTAGGGTGGGGGTAATTTTCTCCAGCATTAGCTCTTGGATTACTTTGGATTTTCCTTAAATATTCTCCTGATCGGGATGCAGCGAGGTCCCTTCTAGATCATGAGAATCCATGATCTAGTTTAGAATATCTCAAAAGAATTGCTAGTTGACAAAGCCTTAGATGGTGTAGGGTTGGATTTTTCTAGTTTTTTCGTCATTTTCCTTGGACCTGTGTGAAGCCATCTTTAGGATTTTCAAAAGTTGCAACCATAGAACTTGGAGGGGAATTAAGTGGACAATATCTGAATAAATGGCCATGCTCATGACATTTCCTACATATAAAAGGCATATGCTCATAGTCTATGGTTTGGATCCATTCCTCATATTGATATTATAAGAATATGGAACCCGAAAGGGGCTTGAAAATGTTGATGTAGACATATATATGAGCATAGGAGGTGTAGCGACGTTGATGCATTGCTTCACTTGAATTTACAAAGATCCCCAGGATGTTTCCTATCCCAACTAGGATTTCTCCAAGCCATAATTCCTGTGGGAGTGAGAAAAGTATGATCCATATGAGATCATAGGTGAAATATTCATTTTCTTGGTTGAAGTGTTCCATCCAATATCTTAGATAGAGTCCAACTGAGTTAAATAAATAGGATCTGTTCTCAAAGATTTGGTCCTTATCTTCCAGATTGTGAAAGATTGCAGTGAAAAAACCCTTAGATCCTAGCTAAAGATCAAAATGGCCTTTGGGTTTCCACCAAGCTTTGATCCATTTGATTAGATCTTTTTTTGAAGGCCATAGACCCATAAATTTTCCAATAAGAGCATGATCCCTCATGTACTCTTTTTGAACTAACTACATACCTTGGTGTCGTTGAAGCTTGAGGGGTGAATTTACCTAGTTCCCATGCCCGAGCCACCTTTGGATGGGAATATTCAGACTCAATTTCCATTTCCTTTCCCTTGCTATAACATCCCACTCTTGCGCACTGAGCAAACTTATTCTTTGAGGACACTTTCTCGCAAGTGATCTGGATTATTATGCTATCAAAACATTTGATTTTTATTATGAGGCATTATGAGTTGATGTCATGTTGTTTTGCTGCATTGACATAGACAGGTGCTATTGACTCGGTTTTACTAAGTGTGCAGGATTTCGAACCTCGAGGATGTGGAGGCATCGATGGAACCCCTTGGAATCCGGATCGAGTTGGGGAGTGAACTAATGGGGTTTGATTGTTTTATATGTGATATTAGTGCATTTGATTAGATGATATGATATGGATATATTTCTGACATGATTCATTGATGATGTAGGCTGACAATAGATTGCCGACCAGACTCACATGTGGAGTAGAGGGGTCATGCTTAACTACCAGATATGTTGAGGGATAGGTGTGGACAGTAGCCCTACCATAACCTACTAGCACTCTCATTGTGGATCGAACTGTAGGTTAACGATTACCTAGTTCGAGAGGACCCACGATGCCATGAGGGCAAACTGAGATAGTCGCTCACGATGATTCTAAGGGGTGTGCAATAAGGTAGGGGTGTTATTCCTTAGAGGCCCTTAGTCTCCCACAAGATCACCTGGTAGAGTATTGACTCCAGGGGTTTTTGATGTATACCAAGTCAGTCAAGAGGTGAGTGTCACCCTTGGAGCACGTGGTGTGTCCTGAAGGGCACGTCGCGCAAGAAAAATTGGAAGAGGCAAGTAGCACCCTTAGAGCACGTGGTGTGTCTTGAAGGGAACATCGCACAAGAGAAACAAAAAGAGGCGAGTGGCACCCTTGGAGCACCTAGTGCATCCTGAAGGGCACGTCGTGTGGTTAGTTAATAATTGGATAAACCTAGATGGCTTTAGGACAATAAAGTGTTAAGGAAGATTTGAAACCCTTCCCTTAAAAAAAAAATATGTCACCTAGCCTAGGAAAATAAGGTCTAGGTCTAAATTTTACTGGTGATAAAATTTTACCTTTATAAAAAAAAAATATTATAAAAATAAACATATATAAAAATATAAATATAAATATAAAAAAAATAATAAAGATAATCTTCATTAATCTTGTGACAAGAAGGGGGTAAGCAATTAAAGTGATTTATAAAAATCTTTTGGGATAAAACTTAAAAAAGGGCAATGATTGTTTTACTTTATTATCCTAATTAAAAATTTAATTCATTAAAAAAGGGGAAAAAGGGGAAAAAGGGTAACTTTCTGCACATGCCTTTTTGAGTTTAATTAAAAAGGGAAAAAGGGGAAATCTAAAATAATTAGGAAACTAGGAAAAAGAGGGAACCATAAAAGAAAGGGGAAACCTAGGGAAAAAGTAGTTAGTCCAACTTAGTAAGGTATCTACCATTTAAGAACTTTCTAATTTAAACTGAACTAGCTAATTAATAATGAGGAAAGTCATTAAAACCTCTAAGGGAATTTGGGGACACCTAGGAGCGATTCTAGGAGTGACTCTAGGTGGGTGAGGGAAATAAGGGTAATTAATTAATTAAAGAAATTAGTTTTTGGAGGAATGAAGGGGATGGGTGACACATGTACGAGGAGGATTATTATGAATTAAGTGTATGAAAATTAATTTCAAAGAGGTTTTGGGAAAGTTTTTGACTTTGAAACTCTATATAATGGAGGGAGGTGAATGATGTTGGATCTCTTCTATTTTGTGTAACGTTACACTGCAGAAATCTATTCTTGACTGACTTAGCTTGTGCGAGTTGGGATATCCAGCTTGGTGAGGAGTGGTAGCTCGGCCTTGCGAGGCGAGCTGGGAGCTAGTTGATTCTCTACATAGTGTGTGTGGCCCCTTTGCGGCTCGAGAGGCTAAGGGGGAAGAAGAGTACCACTAGCGTTGGCTGGGAGGTACCGATGAAGTATCATCGGTCGGCAAGCGGGAGTTGCACGGAGCGCGTAGGATATCAACTTAGAGCGGGTGTTTGGGAAATGGTATGCTTCCTTTATTTCTCCATGGTAGATTTTTAGTATGATATATGCCTTTAGTTCTCCATGTTTATTTGGGTGCAGAAAATGGTTGTCTTAGTATTCTAGTTGATGACTGAAATTTTCCCATAGCCGTTAGCTCAATTTTGGTTTTCCCATGGCCTTCGATCCCTGCATGTCTTGACCACCCTTGTGTATTGATTGTGATGATTGTGGTTGTTTTTTCCTTTCGTCCCTAGCTCATCAGTCCTCACCTCAGTAGTCGGCCAGGAGCCTAATCTATGGTCATCGCTTCGGCGTTAATAGACCTATGGATCTCAATGCCCTTCTTTTCTGTGCGTGGATGATGAGCAAAGGATGTTCATGTCAGTCGTCTTCCCCCGTTGTTGTCCTTGGATGATTGTTTTGACTTGCACCTTCTAAAAAATGTACCTCTGTGTATGGATTTCTTGCGTCCTTGTTGGTTTTTCTCTGTGCCTTGTCTGATAGAATATATGTGATCATTTCAATGAATTTTCCTAATGGATCTTGCGTTTATATTATGGTTGTCTGTGTTGTATTGGTATCCTAGCAATGGAAAAATGATTTAATTTCCTGTCTGCGTTTTTATATTTGGTATCCTGGAATTGGAAAAACGTTTTTGTTATTCCTGTATGCGTTGTATTGGTATCCTAGCAATCGAAAAATGATTTAATTTCCTGTCTGCGTTTTTATATTTGGTATTCTGGAATTGGAAAAATGTTTTTGTTACTCTTGTCTGTGTTGCATTGGTATCTTGGCAATGGAAAAATGATATAATTTCTTGTCTGCGTTTTTATTTTTGGTATCCTGGAAATGGAAAAACGTTTTTTGTTATTCCTGTATGTGTTGCATTGGCATCCTGGCAATGAAAAAGGGAAACCACGTTTTATTTATCCCTCTCTGTGTTGTTTTTGGTATTTACCTCAGTGCCTTTATAATGACCAATTTTCATTGATTTCTTGTATAGCTTCAAGTTTGAAAATCTTTTATATGATAACGAATTGCCATTTAAAAACGTGATTGAGTTTGTTGTTTAAATGACCACCATTTTGCCTTAAAAACGTGACTGAGTTTGTTGTTTAAATTACCACCATTTTGCCTTAAAAACGTGACTGATTTTTCTGTTTAAATGACCACCATTTTTCCTTAAAAATGTGATTGAGTTTGTTTCTTAAATGACCACCTCTTTTCCTTAAAAACGTGACTGAGTTTGTTGTTTAAATGACCACCATTTCTGCCTTTAAAACGTGACTGAGTTTGTCATTTAAATGACCACCATTTTGCCTTTAAAGTGTTTACTGATCTTGTTGTTAAATGACCACGATTTTGTCATTTACATTGTTGACTACGGTTGCTGGAATGAGCACAAATTTGCCATAAAAATGATTGGCTGAGTTCGTTGTTGAAGGGATATGAATTTGTTATTTAGAATGATGACTGCATTTGCTGGAATGCCCACGAATTGGCCATTAAATGTTGAATGAGTTTGCTGGAATGGGCACGAAATTGCCTTAAATGTTGACTGAGTCATTGTTGAATGACCACGAGTTGGTCCCTCTGGAGTTTTGTATTTTCCTTTTTATTCTCCTTCAAATTGAGTGCATACCCATCATTCTCACTGCCAAACTTTAATTACCATAGCGATGTGACTGGACCTATTAATAACCAGGCTTATTGCAATGATAAATGCTATATTAATTGCCTTATTAATTGCCAGAACAATTGCTACAACAATGTTAATGGTCAGCAGTTTCCTTTTTGCTATTAATTGCCATGTTAATTGCAATGTTAAATGCTATATTATTTGACTTATTAATTGCCAAAACAATTGCTACAACAATGTTAATGGTCAGTAGATTCCTTCTTATTGATTAAATGCCACAGCGAGTTAAATGGTTAACAGTTATGTAAATCGCCTTGTTATTGCGCTATTAATTGTTATGTTAACAGTCATGTAAATTGCCTTGTTACTATTATATCAATTGCATGTTAACTAACATGTTAAATGCCTTGTTATTGCTATATTACTTGTTATGAAAACAATCATGTAAACTATCTTGTTATTGCTAAATTAATTGTTATATTAATCATTATGTTAATTTCCTTGTTAACTGTTATATTAATTGTTATCTAACTGCCATGTTAATTGCCTTGTTAAATTGTTACAGTGATGTTAATAGTTAGCAGTTTCCTTCTCAATGATAGTAGACAACTAGCATTGTTAGTTCAGTCAATATAGCTAGACTACATGTTGAGATTTAATTTTTCATAAGTGTTATAATGGTAGCATTCTACATTAAGATTGTTAATATTGTCAATATTGTCATTTAAGTGAATGGCTAGTTGGATGGAGATTTTGGATTATTATAGCATGGTCCATTTAGGTTGTAATAATGATTAAAATTAGATTGGTGAGTAAAGACTAGATTGCCAATTTGTAACATCCCGCTCTGGTGCACTTACCAAACTTATTCTTTGAGGACACTTGCTCGCAAGTGATCTGGATTTATATGATGATAAAACTTTTCTTTCATTATGATGCATTGAGTTATATGACAGGATGTTTTTACTACCTTGGTATAGACAAGTGCTGCTGACTCAGTTTCTTTGAGTGTGCAGGGTTTCGGACCTTGAGGATACAGAGACATCAGTGGAACTTCCTTGGACTCCGGATTGAGTCAGGCTGACGATAGCTTGCCGACCAAACTCACATATGGAGTAAAGGGGCCACACACGAGTTCCAGAGAGATTGAGGGAGAGGGGTGGACAGCAGCCCTGCCACAGCCTACTAGCACTCCCACCGTGGCTCGAACTGTAGGTTA
>ML780796.1:699934-743891 GCA_009831015.1 Picea engelmannii
GATGAGTGACACTTGGACGACGGAGATTGTTTAGAGGATTTGTCATTAAAAATTAATTAATTAATAATCAGGAAAGTAGGTGGGTCTCATTTTCCTATAAAAGAAAGGAAAAGGAAGGAAAAGAGGAGGAACGGTTAGCGTAAGGTTACGCTGCCGAATTGTGGTTTGACGGATTTTCTTGTGAGGAGTTGGGTGTGATCTCAGCTTTGTTGGAGTGGTAGCTCAGTCGTGGAGGTGAGCTGAGACGCTAGGCTATCTCTGGTTCTTGTGCGGCCCCTTTGCGGCTCGGGGGGCTAAGGGGGAAGCATAGTACCCCTAGCGTTGGCTGGGAGGTACCGGTGAGGTTTCAGTGGTCGGCAAGCGGACGCGGCAAGGAGCATGGGATGCGACAAGGAGCACAGGACAACAATCGAGGCGTGGTCTTCCTTCAAGGCAGGCGAAGAGGCTAAGGTATGGTCATTTTTTTTTTTTTAAATAGAAGGCACTAGAAATGATGTAGATATGATTATGTTGGAAAAGTGAAATGGAATTAAAATGTTTAAAGGGTTGCTGCAATTGTCGTCTTCCTGGACGATTTACATAGTTAAAATATTACAATGGTCGTGGAACCTCCCTAAAATTTTTAACAATTGTTGAGTGATGAAGTTGTAACTAACTGTGGAATTACCTTTGCCGGTAGACTTATCTCTGTCAACATTGGCCTTTAAACTCTGCGTTAAGGTAATGTATTTCCTGCGTTTTTTTCCTTGTGTGTGGTAAGTCTCGTGGATGGGTTAAGTGGGGTGTAAATCCCTGCGTGTAAGTTTACTACCCAGCGTTTTGTTTTCTTTTTCGTTACTTAAGTTACCCTTTGGTTGTTGCGCCCAACCCTTGCTGCCCAAAGGAACGATCTCCGGGTCCTATGCCGAGTCGGCCCACCTTCCGCCAACTAAATTCTTTTTCTTCTCTACGCCCAGCTCCCAATGGTGTCTCCTCAATTTCACTGTATCCCTGAATATTTTACCTTCTCCGCGAGTGAATGCGTACCCATGGGCATTGTTTAATTCTGCGCACTATTTCGTTTGGTCACTAAACCCTCCTGAAAGTAATATTGTGTAGATTGAGAACTACCTGTCACTAAATAACTTTCTGTTGTTGAAGCTCATTCGATTCCACTGCTACCACAGTATTGGACTGTTGAATCGCTGTGTTGGAGTGATATCTCCCTGCGACTTTGTTTTCCCCTTTTTCTGAGTTATTGGTGTCTCTGGGTAGAACTGTGGAGAAGACCCTCACGCGCTCTGACCACAGGTCGTGCGTTCGATGTTCCACCTCTCTGCAATGGGGGTTATTTACCCTGCGTTTGGCGGAGGCGTCCCGCCTTTTCTGCTGATAAAATTGTGCGTGGGCGTTCTCTTTCTGCGTGACCGGGGGGAGAGAACGCTGCGTTGTCTGAGTTGGTCATTTTTATGATAGCCAGACAGCTCAAGGTAATCCTGTTCCTGAAACCTCGCCTGTATTTCTTCGAGGCTGTCACATACCCTTGCCGAAAATAGTAAGATAATAGGAATGATGATTGTCGTCCTGTACATCGGGTACACGCATGAGTATTCAGCGTAACTGTTTATCAATCGACGGTTGTTGTTGCGCTGTTTTCCAATTTTTGTTATTTGATGTTATGTCCCGTCTCTCATTACTGCTGACAGCACTATTAGACGCCAGCGCATACCTTCAGAATTTTATTCCAGTACACCCTGCAGATTCATCGTTAGCATGCCAGCGTAACCCTCAGTTTTAGTGATGTATTAAGTGAGCCCTGTTTGTCGTGTTTTTTATTTTTATTGTTGACTTTATGTACAATCCCGATTAAAGGGTAATCCGTTGATTTAGCTTCTTCGGGAAACCCTCGACTAATCTTTTTCCAATGAGTGTATGAGAAGCTCGTTTATATATATAGACATGTTATTAGTTGATATTTTAATGACTGTTTTATTAATTGATATTTCAATGAATATTCTTAAAAGGGGCAATTTAAATAGGCAAATGCTATATTTCCAGATGGAATATGATGTTATTGTAATGTGGGGTTATTTTTCTAACGAAACTTATTATACAGAAATTCAGCCATGGAATTAATTGAGGAATGCATCACTAAAATATATTAATGATTAACATAGTTTTAAGAGGGATTCAAGTCTCTAGATGCACCATCTCTTATTGATAATTAATTTGGGTTTATACGACCAAGAAACTGTCATAGTATGAATGAAATGCTGACGACCTAGTTGATTAATGATCCATTTTCTTGATTACGATGACGTTACCATTCCCCAAGACGAATTTTGTTTATTGGACAGATGCAAGGAAATAGATTAAATATTATTCAAATTTCATTTCTATATTGAGCATGATGGGCATAAAAGTACAATGTTATTATGATTATGATATTATGATTTCCTTTAAGAGAGATGGAGCTAAACCAACATAGAAGTATCTTAACTCCAATTCTAGGGTTAAAATCAACTAAATATATCTATGGAAACTTAAAGGAGCCCCAACTAACACGGATGTTCTCTCTATATACTTGGTATTCCTTTTAAAGTTAACATTTTACATTAATATTTGATTTTATTATTCTATCTTGGTTCATGTGTAGGAATGTTACACATCTCATTGTTAGCGTTGGGATTTATGATATTGGATCAAGTGTCATGTCAACATTAGGCACTATACATGTCTATAAAATAGCTATAAATGTACCTAGTTTTTCTCCATACAAAATAATTTAATGAATTATTAAGAGTAATTAAGTTACTTGAATGGAGCTATGTCTTATAAAAAAAAGGGAAGAAAAACTTAACCTCTTTATAATTTTTAAGGATACTCTGTGGAATAATATTACTCATTTAAATTGACATCATTTTTAATTTTGTATATTATAATGGTTAAATATGGCATTGATAGTAATATTGTCAAATATGGTTAATAGTTAACTAAGTTTGTTTTTAATTATGCTTCCATAAGATAAAAAGGAAATTCATGAAATTCAAGTGGCCATATTATAGGAGATCAAAAGATACTTGAGGAAGAATCTAGTAGTTGTATATCTTAATAGTTAACTAAGTTCATAGTAATTATGCTTTCATAAAATACAATTCAAAAAGATGAGTATAAAACTATGGAAAGATTTATAAAGTCTTTACCAATATTATCGTATTTTTGTTTTCAATTACTTGAGTCATCTTATAGGTTGCATTCTTACATAGATTATCTACTTTTGTTTTTAATCACTTGATTCAACTTATATCTTGCATCTTTATATAGATTATCTACAAATGTTCATGATTTGATACATTATTGGTTGGGCATTTATTGTAAGAAGGCATTTCACACTTTGGGTTGGGTAGGAGAACATCTCTCTCTCTCTCTCGATCTGTTCGTTTGTTAAAAATTTCCTTTGTGTCTATATGTCCATTGTGTCTTCCATTTGAAGCTTTCTTGCTTTAACCTGGGGATAAGGCCAGCAGCCTGTGTGAACGTTAGTTGAACTTCGATTCTACGTCTAACTAGTAATACTCAAAGCCCTCCCTTTCTGTGTTAAAAAGAAATAGTCCAAATGGATCTTTTGTCCGTCTGGTCTGTAAACCTTGGTGAATGTTATCCTGAATATTGTTTATGTCGTTTGTTTTGAGCAATAAGTATGGCGGCCTGTCCTGGACTTACGCAACCTACTTACCCAAGTTAGTATATTGGGGTGGTTGCTCCTTAGAATTAGGAACTTGGGTGTTCGTTGTCAGAGTCCTTGTCACGCGCCTTCCGTAAGGGGCGCTTCTATTTCCTCTTATTTGTACTTGACTGTGGTCAGTTAGTTGCTTGGTCTATTGTGTCAGGTGGGATGTAGACACCTCCATGTTCCTCAGAACAGTCGCCAACCCTGAGACCTTAAATGGTTAAAGGCGATGGGAACCTGGGCTTGAGCGTTGATTATGTGTCTTGGAGGTCCTAACCTTGTAGGGTAGGACGGGCGGGAGGTCAGACGTATTTAGTGGTCAGTTTTACCTTTTCACTAAATGTCTGCGTTGTGCATCTCTGCCTGTGGTGGTGTGGTTGTAGTTCTCGTTGAGGCCCTCAGCGTTATCGTGCTGAACTTCGTGGTCGCGTCTTGTTGGTTGTCAAGGGGAGACTTAGAGTCAAGTGTGTGGTTACTTCTATACGCGTGCACACACCTTAAACACAAAATAAATAAATAAATAAATAAAAATTTTGCCCCTATATACTAGAATGGTTGTCACAACGAGGCGGTTCGTTACACAATTTTAGACTTGCTTATAATTGAGGTTAGTTTGTATTTATAATTATAGTTCTAGTAATGATTTCTTAGACTTGCTAGATTGATTGTATTAACGTTAATTTAGCAAGTGCATTAATGACTAATTGTAATTTAGACGTGCCCCGTTTAGAATGGTAACCCATGTTAAAATAGATTGTAATCATTGACCAGCTTACACTGGGTGATGGGCTGGGTAGTTGACGACGTTGTTGCTTGGCTCATGTCTTGCTTGGTAGTCATCCTCTGGTGTCTTGTCGACCTGTTGTTGGGGATGGGTGTGCTTTTCCTCTCGACATTCAGTTTCTAGTGTGTCGGATTTATCTAGAGTCCTTGGTCCAGATAGGAGGTGATGTGCCAAGGTTATTGACGCTACTATCACCTAGGACGACATGATTCCTGATGAGGGGATCATGGCGCGCCTTAGGGGATAGAGGAGATCGAGAACTTGGCTGGAGTTGGTGCGTTCTGAGTGAGTGTGGACGAGCATGGCAAGTTGCTTTAGGCACATGGGTGGAATGCCTTCATGCATTTGCTTCACGTGCCCTAAGGTTCTAGTCTTATTCGTTAAGGTCGTTGTGTCAGGAAGGAATGTTTTCCTTTAAGCTTGTAGGCGTGTCTTGTTTGCGTCAGGCGGGTAGTCATTTTCTCCTTCTTGTCTACGCACGTTTCACCCAGTTTCCCTTGTGCCTGTGAGTGGTGTCATAGTAGCTTGTTGCCTGGTCTACGTGCTTGCATTCATTGTTAGTATGTGGTTAATTGTTTTCATCGTCCCCTTCTTGCCTCTTAATTATTAAAAACGAAAAACAAAAATTTTCTTCGCCCGTAGCCGTAATGAAGGGGTCATTACATATGGTATCAAAGCGGGTTCAACCCGCGACTTGGGATCACTACAACTTTCGTTGATATGATTTGATTATGACGTTGCTAATTAATTTGACTTGTATTCGTGCAGGGAATCATGGTTAGAGGACGCCGAAAAGGGGTTCATTTTTTAAGGCCATAGACCCATAAATTTTCCAATAAGGGCATGATCCCTCATGTACTCTTTTTAAACTAACTACATACCTTGGTGTCGTTGAAGCTTGAGGGGTGCATTTACCTGGTTCCCATGCCTGAGCCACCTTTGGGTGGGAAGATTCAGACTCAATTTCCATTTCCTTTCCCTTGATCAATTATGCATGGTAGACCTAACTTCGTAGCCGTGGTGATGGTTCAAAAGGAGGTCGTGATCCACTAACTCCTACTGGTTCACTAGAAACTGCAATGCGATACAAGGGGAATCATGACCCCTCAACTTCAGACATCATGGCGTAAACTAATCATGCCCCCCTGGAGGATAAGACCACTCTAACACATAAGATATCAAAGATATGTAGAAACCCTAGTTCGTGAATAAAATCAAACCCTAGTCATAATGGATACAAGATATTGAACCCACCTATTTTGACAAATATTATTTCTTAAAGAAATTTTAAATGCCATCAGTTATTCCATCTCTATTTGATGGATTGAATCCCAACATAAATAAGAGAATATTACATGTTCTGAGGTCCGGGTGTAAAGAACCCCCTCAATAGATGTTGTAACAATCGCATACACCATAAAAAATTTCGATTGGAATTAGCTTTAAATAATTTAATTGAAAAATTATATCTGAAATTGAACAAATTACTATAATAATAATAAAATATTATAATAATAAGTGATTAGATATAAAGTTGAAAATTTACTTTGTTTTGGATAAATTAGCTCATTTAGATAAGTTTAAAATTGTCAGTAGATCAATTATCTACGATATTGTCACTCCCATTTATTGTATTTTCCATTTCCCAACTCACTCACGATATCTCTTATCACTTCTTTACCAAACAACCAAATTTCAATAAAGTTGTTAAATATCAAGTATTTACCTACTCACTGTTTCAATATACGATGATTTCATATTTGATTTCACAATGAAATGGTTATAGACTTGCATTTCACCAAATAGAGTTTATGAGGGAACAAGTTGTCTCCCACAACAAATATTAGCCACCATTTGAACAAAGGACATGCACAGTAGTGAACTTTAATTTCAATTTTCATTTGCATAACTTAGTTTTTCTTTTGAAGAAGGTAATTTATCTTTTTGATTAAGCATGATATAACCATTGGTAAATATTCATATTCTTAACTGTGTGCATACAACATTTGTATTTCATAATTTCAAGACGAAACCGAGGTTTGATAATTAAGTGAAGTCTTAGAATAGATGTCCTTTAAAAAGATAAATTTTAAATTTGTCAATATTATTGTTGTGTGTAGTTAATTAGTATCATTAAATGATATAGATCATACATGTTGTTGAATTTTTGTATAGTTATGTGATTCTTGAAAAATGTGTAGATGTGGTCCATTACAAGAATTTGAAATTGTAGGATATGGTTCCTCTTGTATCACTTTCTCACATATATTCCCGATCAGTGCAACTGTTTCCTTAAATTTTTTATATTATTGTCTTTGAAATTTTCAACTCTGTCCATAATTTTTATTAAATTTGTAACATCCCACTCTGGCGCACTGAGAAAACTTATTCTTTGAGGACACTTTCTCGCAAGTGATCTAGATTATTATGTTATTAAAACATTTGACTTTGATTATGATGTGTCACGGGTAGATGACATGTTGTTTTACTACATTGACATAGACATGTGCTATTGACTCGGTTTTACTGACTGTGCAAGGTTTTGGACCTTGAGGATGCAGAGGCATCGATGGAACCCCTTGGAATCCAGATCGAGTCAAGGAGTGTGCTATTGGGGTTTGATTGATTTACTGTGATATTAGTACATTTGATTAGATGATATGATGTGGACATGCTCTAACATGATTGTTGATGATGCAGCTGACGATAGCTTACTGACCAGACTCACATATGGAGTAAAGGGGCCACACACGACTACCAGAGAGGTTGAGGGAGAGGTGTGGACAACAACCCTGCCACAACCTACTAGAACTCCCACTGTGGCTCGAACTGTAGGTTAACGATTACCTAGTTCGAGAGAACGCACGATGTCGTGAGGGAAGACTGCGACAATCGCTCATGATGATTCTAAGGGGTGCGCAATAAGGTGGGGGCCTTATTCCATAGAAGCCCTTAGTGTCCCACAAGTTCACCTAGCGGAGTGTTGAATCCAGGGGTTATTGATGCCTACCAATTAGTCAAGAGGCAAGTGGCTCCCTTGGAACACATGGTGCGTCCTAAAGGGCACGTCGCACAAAGGAAACACAAGAGGCGAGTGGCACCCTTGGAGCACGTACTGCATCCTGAAGGGCATGTCGCACAAAGGAATAGATGAGGCAAGTGGCACCATTGGAGAACCTAGTGCATCCTGAAGGGCATGTCGCGTTGATGATGATAGAGGGAGGAACCTAGATGGCCCTACGATATTTATCTTATTAAGAAATTAAAAAACAAAAAAAAACAACTCCCCTTATTAAGTGTCGCCGAGTCCAGAATCTAAGTTCCAAGTCAAAAACTTCTCTAGGGGTTAAATTTTGTCTATCCTTAAGAAAATATCTCTATAAAGATAAAATGATAAAGTTTAAAATAAAATAAAATAAAAACACTTAAGCAATAATTGTGGACTTCATAAATTTTTGGGTAAAATGAAGAAAGTAAGAACTTAAATAAAATCTGTGGATATCAAAGGTAAAGAAGAAATTAATTATTTAACTTGTGAAAGTGTAAAAAGATATTAAATTAATAATAAAAGGAAAAGAGGGTAAATTGCGCAGCTGCCATTTTGGCTCTAATAAAAAGGGGAAAGAAGGAAATATAAAATTTAGGAAACTAGGGAATGGAGGTAACATAATAAGGGAAAGAGGGGAACTTATGGTAAACAACAAGGTCAACTTAGTAAAGAATTTGCAATTAAGAACCTTCTAAATTGAAATAAATTAGCAACTTCATTTTTAGGGAAAGTATTTAAAACCTGTAAGGGAATATAGGGACACCTAGGAGTAAATTTAGGAGTAACTCTAGGTGGGTGAGGGAAATGAGACAATTATTAATTTAAAGAAAATAATTATTGGAGGAAAGTGGGGGATGGATGACACTTGTACGAAGGAGAATTATTAGAAGATTTTTATTAAAACTTAAATTAAATGAGATTTAGGGAAAGTTCAGAAGTTTTATAACTCTATAAAAGAGAGGAAGGGGAGGAAGTAAGGGGGATCGACTGTTACCGTAACGTTACGCTGCTGGATTAGTGACTTAACTGATTTACTTGTGGGGAGCTGGGATTTCCTAGCTCGGAGAGGAGTGGTAGCTCAGCCTTGCGAGGTGAGCTGGGAGCTAGACATACCATCTAGATAGTGTGTGGCCCCTTTGCGGCTCGGGGGGCTAAGGGGGAAGCAGAGTACCCCTAGCGTTGGCTGGGAGGTACCGATGAGGTCTCGACGGTCGATGAGCGAGAGCGGCACAGAGCGAGGGACGTCAATCGAAGTAGGTGATAAGTCAATGATATGATTTTTATTTTTGGTAGAATAGAATGCATTATGACTTACGCTGGGATCGGAATATCGTTTGTAAATGGAATGAATGACTGTTTCTATTTATTTACTTGGCGATTAAAATTGTAAATGCTGTAACTGTTGTTTTTATTTAAACCTCTCATGTGACAAAGTATTATTTTCTCGTACCCTCTTATGTTTCATGGATAATCCAATTGGGTTTTGAACCCCGATGGCTCCAAGTGATACTTCTAGTTTCCAATCCCATGCGCAATTTGTTACATGGGTTTCTGTAGACTACAGCTCTAATAATTACAACCTTTTGCAATTGTATTTAGTATTGACTCTCTAGGTCCTTCTGGTTTCATCAGGGTGTAGGGTAGTGAAATGCTTTCGTTTGAGTTTATGAAATTAAATATGTATATCATACTTGCATGATTGTAAGTTGTTCCAGAAAAGTCATATAGTTTATCTCAAATTCATTTGAATTTGTATCAATTACATCCAAATCAAGAAACTATTATGTAAATGTTGGGCAGATCTGTAAGGAGATTTTACCTTCTGGCAATGAATATCTTTGTGGACTCGTAACAAGGAACTTTAACAGATAATAACAGTGTGCAGGCGATGTAGAGGCAAACCATTTTTTTTGTTATGCACGGTTAGTCTTATGTTCTGTTCAAACCTTGTTCTCAGAAATTCGACCAAGAAATCCTATTCTCGTTCCATTCCCATTTTGCGTCTGGTTCGCATTTCTCGTTGCTGGAAACACAATGGCATAGGGGTTCTTTATCTCTTAAGTCATTCTCTGGATAAAGGGACTGAGTGAGGAGTGGTCTCAATGGCCTTAGAAGTCTACTTTTGTTTTGCATGGACAGTGGAGTCACAATGGCTGGAGCCATTAAAACGTTCTGGTGTAATTAACGTTATGTAAATCCTACAGCTCCCTTGCTCATCGCTTCCATGCACGGTTTCAGTGCATTATCCTCCCTCTCCGCGTACTCCCACAGGTGTACCGCAACTTACCTCCTCTGAATTTTCTGAGTTTGGCTTGACCCATGTGCCTTCATGCCCTCGTATTCGATTACACATCACCACAGTTTGTTTCCACTACACCTCAGAAGAGATGGCTCGGTGCCTTCCCTTCCTTCCCATGTTTTCCCTTCCTTTTGACTACCTTCGTTTTTGGATGACACCGCACCTCCGCCGTCTCCCTCACGATTTTCAGGGTAAGCCTGCCCAAGAATCTGTGCCTTCAGTCCAGCCCATTCCTAGAGACCACGATTGGAATCCTGGTGGTGTCCATAGGGTTTAGTTGACAGTAATTTTCTTTTGGTTGAAGCGTCGGTGTGACTGCACAGTCTGTGCCTGCCAGGAGAGCGTTTTTGTTTTTCTGTTGAACCACCATTTTTCCGGTGAATGCATGGTAGCCACTGGATAGTGAAACCGTGTTTAATGGACATTGTTTTATTAAATTTTCTAATGTCAGCGCTAACTCGCTCAGAGCCACAACAATAAAATTGACTGTTCTGATTTGGAGTTAAAGCATCGACACCATTGCCACTTGGGACAACAGTTATTGAGGCTCGTATGATAGCCCTTGAGTGGTCAATGCTTCTTAAATTGTTGATAGTGACATAGTTTAGGCGGCCAGCTAGGGCAGGGGATATCTTTAACTGCATTACTATTTTTATTTACCATGTCTTGTGCCTTACATTAAATGCCCGGATGTTTGATCTTAAAAGACTGGTTCTTCGCTTCCTTTTATTTTTATGGCAGCGTTCTAGTTTAAGATGGTTGTTTCTTTTTAATATCTAATGATTGTGGAATAATGGTTAAATCTTTTTAGACAATCTAGTTAGTTTATAATTAACGATTATTATATGATTTTGCCTTAGAGCATGGAAGGTGTATTATCCTAATAAAGGTATTATTGATGTAATTTAGAGTTAATATATTGGTTGGTTCTCATATCATTTTGAGAAAAATGTATATAATAGTTGTTATATAATGCTATTATTGTTTTCTTTGGATATGAATGAAATTGTTCTAATGTCCCTTATCACAGAAACTAGGTATTTTTGTATATTCTATTGAATGTGATTGGTCCTTGTAACAATTGTTTTTTTCAAATGAGATAAAACTACTTCTTAAGTTCTTCTTAATTATTTGACCTTCTTAGCCGAACCCTTAGTGGAAAGTAATTTAATGAGTTAATAATGAGTCACCATTGCAGTTGCCTTATTATAGATAACCTTGTTTATTGCATTATTGATAGTTATGTTATGTCATGTTAAATGCCTTACTTGTTTTAATAATTGTCAATATCTTGTAATTGATTAAAAGTACACTTCCAATGCATTACTGCAATAGTAGTGAGTAAATTAATGAGGTACTGATGAGTCACCTTCACATTTGCCTTAATGTAGATAATCTTGTTAATCACATTATTGATGGTTATGTTATTGTCCTTAGCTTAGCAGGCGTGGTTTACTTGTGTCGGGCGAGTTGTAGACACCTCCATGTTCCTCAGAATAGTCGCCAGCCCTAAGACCTTAAATGGTTAAAATCGATGGAAACCTGGGCTTGACGATTGCTTATGTGTCTTGGAGGTCCTAACCATTGCAGGGTAGGATGGGTGGGTAGTCGGTCTTACTTATTTGTCGATCGATCGTCGTTAAATGCATGCAGTTACTTGTTGTGTGTCTTATTTCATCTTGTTGTGTTCGTTGTGGTTTGCATCTTGTTCATCATCGGGTGGTGACACAGAGTCGAATTTGTTTATTTTCCTTGCACACGTGCGCACACACCTTTAAAAAAAAATAAAAAAAATTGTACTTGTTATATGAGGTTCGTTGTTGTAATGAGGAGGCTGTTACATATGGTATCAGAGCAGGTTCAACCTGTGACTTGGGATCGCTACGAATTTCTTTGACCTGATTTGATTATACTGTTGCTAATCGAGTTGATTGTGTGCATGCAGGTAATCATGGTTAGAGGACGCCGCAGAGGCATATGACAGGATGCTAGGGGAGGAGGCACGACGCCTCTAGTAGCATCCACACCTGAGGGGTCTAACCCCCAAGGAGACAAGCAGGTTCTCGGACAGGAGCAGATAACAGTTGGTGATGTAGTCAGAATGATGAGATCTTTTCAGCGCATGTTCGAGGCACTAATCAACTGTTTGGACAGAGATGAGGCCAGAGCGACGACACCCACTGAGGTTCCACTGCGCGCTCTGGTCAGTACTGGTAGCATTCACCGCGAACTCGAGAAGGTCAAATTTCCTAAGTTCTTTGGTGCCCCGGATGGCGCAACCACTGAGGCATGGTTGGAGAACATGGCGATGTGCTTCACACTTTGCGATTATACCTCCAACATGAAGGTCTGCATGGCAGTCTTTCAACTGAAGGGGAGCGCTCTTCTATGGTGGAAGATGCTCCTACAACAGCTAAACATGGCCATCGAAGATGTGTCATCGGAACTATTCGAGGAACGGTTCCGAGAGAGGTACCTTTCAGAGGAATTCATCGAGCATCAGGTCAATGAGTTCAATGCCTTATGACAGGGAGGTCGTACGGTGCCCGAGTATGAGGCTGGTTTTATGGAACTTCTCTAGTATGCTCCACACCTTAACACAGAGAAACTTAAGGTCAACAGGTTCGTGTTCGGCCTTAATGGAAGTCTATGTGCAAAGGTTAGGATTTTGATGCCCCAAACCTTGCACGATGTTATCCAGAAAGCCCTCATAGTAGAGGAGGAGCTTATCAGTGGGGGTCAGACCAGGACTCCAGTTAGGCCAGCAGGGCAGGTTTTATCTGTAACACAACAACACCAGACACCAGCGAGACATTTGCTGGGATATTGTGGCTTCCAGAGGGGATCCACTTTCACTACACCACGGCGACCGCCGCCTCAGCAACAAACACCTTATCGAGGACCACAGCATCAACAGCAGCACCGCCCGTAGCAGCAATAACTTAGGCCTGTTCAGAAGAACATAATAGGGTTCTAAGCCGGTGGGCCTTCATCTTCTACTTCGGGTACCAGGACTACTGGGTCGAAGAAGGGGTGTTGGATGTGTGGGGAGCCGCACTACCAGTGCGATTGTCCTGTGGACAGGACCAGAGTGTCTGGATCAGCAGGACCCACTATCGTGGGAGAAATGGGCAAGGCCCATCGGATTCATGCAACAATGAATAACCGTCAGGCAGAGAACCAGTGAACTATGCTCGAGATGACAGGTACCGTCGCTGACCAGACCCTTAGTATTTTGATAGATCCCAATGATACCGAGATTTTCATTTCTGGTGTAGCGCTAAAAAGGATTAAGGTAAAGGCAGTCAAATAGGACGACTTTAGCTTCATAGAGATGGATTCGGGAGACAAACAGAAGGTTCGAGGAAAGGTTACGGGCTGTTCCCTTAACCTGGGAGAGTTTGTCACAAATGCCAACCTGTACGTCACGATCCTAGGATCTTATGATGTCGTGATTGGTATGGACTGGTTGGAGTTGCATGAGGCGATACTCAACTATAAGACAAAATGGTTGATCTTGGTTGACGATGAGGGACAGAGACGTGTGATTATAGGCCGGAACCAGGGAGTTTCCCTAAGGTTCATCTCTTCCTTACAGCTACAGAACAGTATACGCAAGTGGTGCAATATTTATGCTATCCTTGTGTTAAACAAGAAGGGAGTAGAGGAAGGTTTAGAACACCTTCCGATGGTGAGAGAATTTGCGAACGTGTTTCCAGAGGAGTTACCTGGGATGCCGCCGGAGAAGGAATTGGAATTTACCATAGACCTAAAATCGGGGACTGAACCAATAGCAAGAATGCCTTATCGGATGTCGACTCCGAAGTTAGAAGAGTTGAAAATGCAAATGAAGGAGTTGTTGGACCTCAGACTGATACGTCCTAGTGTGTCACTCTGGGGTTCACCTATTATTTTCATACGAAAGAAGGACAGATCTTGGAGGCTTTGCATTGACTACCATCAACTGAACAAGGCTATGATCAAGAATCAGTATCCATTGCCGATAATTGATGATCTGATCGATCAAATGAAGGGTCTGACGGTGTTCTCCAAGATTGATTTGCGATTAGGGTATCACCAGTTACATATCAAGGAGGACGACGTCCCTAAGACCGCCTTTAAGACAAGATTTGGACATTACAAGTTTACTGCTTTACCATTTGGACTGACAAACACCACAGGGGTATTTATGAGTTTGATGAATGGGGTGTTCCACGAATACTTTGACAAGTTCATCCAAGTATTCATTGACGATATCTTGATTTACTCACGAACGACAGAGGATCATGACGAGCACTTGCGCTTGGTACTATAGTGTCTGCGAGAGCACAAATTGTATGGGAAGTTTTCCAAATGCTCTTTTTACCAATCGAAGATTCACTACTTGGGGCATGTCATCTCTAGCGAAGGTATCACCATGGATCCATCCAAGGTCGAGGCTATTATGGAATGGCCTGCGCTGACGAATGTCATGGAAGTGCGTAGCTTTATGGGTTCAGCAGGATACTATCGACGGTTTGTCGAGTGATTTTCGATGATAGCAAATGCGATCACGGAGTTGCAGAAGAAAAACAAGAAGTTTGTTTGGACCGAGAAATGCACGGAAGCATTTCGGAGGCTTAAGGAGTTGTTGACAACAACACTGATACTCAAAGTCCCTGACATGGACGCGGACTTCTTGGTATGCACAGACGGATCCAAGGAAGGCTTAGGCGGAATCTTGATGCAAGACAGATGAGCAATTGCTTACATTTAGAGGAAACTAAGAAGGCATGAGGAGAACTATGCGACGCGAGATTTGGAGTTATTAGCCATTGTATATGCCTTAAAGTTTTAGAGACACTACCTTGTTGGACGAAATTTGAACTAAAGACTGATCATTGTGGACTACAACACATTTTTACTCAAAGTGACCTGAACGCGCGACAATGGTATTGGTCAGAATTTCTTAGCGAGTATGACTTTGAGATTACTTACATAAAAGGAATAGTGAACCGAGTGGCGGATGCTTTGAGTCGGAGGCCACGCATCTTTTGTGTGTTGCCTCTTCAGACGAATTTATGTGAAAAGATTCTAAGTTTACAGCGTGAAGACGACTGGTACAAAGAGGTCGAGAGTTTTATCAGACAAAACAAAATGATGGTACCACGATTTGAGGGATTTTCATTTGATAACGATGGTTTATTGAGGTTTAAAAATCGGATTTACGTACTGCCAAACGACAAGTTGAAGATGTTGATACTGAGCGAGGCTCATAGAGCAGTTTACATGGCTCACTCAGGAGTCACAAATATGAGAGCAGACCTTAAACCCTTATTCTTCTGGAAGGGAATGAAGGCCAACATAGTCAACTATGTGGCCAGATGTCTGGAGTGCCAGCAGGTAAAGGCTAAACACAGACACCTAGCAGGATTACTACAACCACATGCCATTCCAGAATTGAAATGGGAAGTTATTTCGATGGATTTTATTATTGGATTGCCACTGATGGCAAGGAGACATGACTCAATTTTTGTAGTAGTAGACACTCTGACGAAGAGTGCTCAATTTATTCTTGTGCGTACGACATATTAGGCACCTGACATAGCTAGAGTTTTCATCATTGAGATTGTGAGGCTGCATGGCGTGCCTAAAAAGATTATATCCGATCAAGGATCGGTGTTTACTGGATGATTTTGGATGAGTTTCCAAGAGGCCTTGGGAACCCAACTTAACTTTAGTACTGTGTATCACCCAGAGACTAACGGACAAACCGAACGAACGAACCAAACCTTCAAGGACATTTACGCACGACCGTGTCGAATGCCATTGAGCTGGGATCGACTTGAGGATAGGGTCATGGTGGGACCAGAAGCGATCCAAGAAATGGAAGTGCAAATTCAAACAATAAGACAAAGGATTAAATAAGCGCAGGATTGACAAAAGAGTTATGCCAATGCGCACTGAGTTGACCATAGTTACGAGGTCGACGATTGAGTCTTCCTGCGGGTTAAACCGCATAAGAGTTCGATCAAGTTTGGAAAGGGAGCTAAACTCTCTCCTAGGTTCATGGGACCTTTTGATATTGTGGAGAGAAAGGGGCCCATGGCCTATCAACTAGCCTTGCCTAATTCTTTGAGGCGTATGCATGATGTTTTTCATGTATCTATTTTGAGACATTATATTAGTGATCCTACACATGTGATTGACATGAGTTCCTTGCAGGTATCGGACGAGGGAGCGCTCATGGCTGAGTCAGTCTGCATCTTAGATCACTTCGTTCAATAGTTACAACGTCGAATGGTAGATCAGGTCAAGGTCCAGTGGGGCAATTATAGTCCACACTCGACGACCTGGGAGGACGAATATGATATGCGCAAACAGTTTCCATTTTTGTTTGATAGATAGACATATGATACCGTGATACACTTATTTCGGCATTTATACTAAGAAACTTCGGGATGAATTTTATACCAAGAGGGGGTGTATGTAACATCCTACTCTGGCGCACTGAGAAAACTTATTCTTTGAGGAAACTTGCTCACAAGTGATCCAGATTATTATGTTATTAAAACATTTGACTTTGATTATGATGCGCCATGGGTAGATGACATGTTGTTTTACTACATTGACATAGACAGGTGCTATTGACTCGGTTTTACTGAGTGTGCAGGGTTTTGGACCTTGAGGATGCAGAGGCATCGATGGAACCCCTTGGACTACGGATCAAGTCAGGGAGTGTGCTATTGAGGTTTGATTGATTTACTGTTATATCAGTACATTTGATTAGATGATATGATGTGGACATGTTCTGACATGATTGTTGATGATGCAGGCTGACGATAGCTTGCCGAATAGACTCACATATGGAGTAAAGGGGCCACACATGACTACCAGAGAGGTTGAGGGAGAGGTGTGGACAGCAGCCCTGCCACAACCTACTAGCACTCCCGTCATGGCTCGAATTGTAGGTTAACGATTACCTAGTTCGAGAGGACCCACAATGCCATGAGGGAAGACTGCGACAATTGCTCACAATGACTCTAAGGGGTGCGCAATAAGGTGGGGGCCCTATTCCTTAGAATCCCTTAGTCTCCCAGAAGTTTGTTGGTTGTGGAGCCTGATTATCTTCCTGATTCATAGGTCCTTGCTTTCAACCGTGTTTATACCCCATGAAGTATTTACACCCCATAAGTATGTACACTCTTTCACGTGGGGGAGTGCAGAGGGGGGGCACCCCCTCTGCGGGGTCCGGGGGGTCTATCCCCCCGACTGGGGGGTCTGGGGGAAAGCGGGCCCCCAACGGAGGTTCGGGGGCAAAGCCCCGGAAGAAAAAATTGCCTTGTAAAAGTATATTGTAATTTCATTGTAAATATGGACCGTTCATTATAAGGTCGCAGATCTAATGGTAGAGATTATGTTAGGGTTTTTTTCAATAGAAGGCAACCCTCTTTTATGAGGGAAATGTATCGCGGCTATGGTTGTTGGTGAATATTGTATTCTGAGAGAGGAGACTGTGAAATAAAGAAGAGGAAGTTATAGCGGGTTTTGCTATAGGTTGTATCCCTTCATTTGCTAGATAATAATAAAGGAAGGACCTGGCAATTTCTCTGGTGGGCGTAGCCCACACTGGGTGAACCACGTAAATCTATTTCTCTCTTGCATTGTGTGTCTTCTATGTTTTGTTTTTGCATTTGTTTTATTTTATTGCTTTGCGGTCATGTTTTTCTAACAAAGTTCACCTGGCGGAGTGTTGACTCCAGGGGTTATTGATGCCTACCAATCAGTTAAGAGGTGAGTGGCTCCCTTGGAGCACGTGGTGTGTCCTGAAGGGCATGTCGCACAAAATAAACACAAGAGGCGAGTGGCACCCTTGGAGCACGTAGTGCATCCTAAAGGGCACGTCGCACAAAGGAACATATGAGGCAAGTGGCACCCTTGGAGCACCTAGTGCGTCCTGAAGGGCACGTCATGTTGATGATGATAGAGGGAAGAACCTAGATGGCCCTACGATATTTATCTCATTAAAAAATAAAAAATAAAAAACTCCCCTAATTAAGTGTCGCCCAGTCCAGAATCTAAGTTCCAAGTCAAAAACTTCTCTAGGGGTAAAATTTTGTCTATCCTTAAGAAAATATCTCTATAAAGATAAAATGATAAAGTTTAAAATAAAATAAAATAAAACCACTTAAGAAATAATTGTGGACTTCATAAATTTTTGGGTAAAATGAAGAGAGTAAGAACTTAAATAAAATCTGTGGATGTCAAACGTAAAGAAGAAATTAATTCTTTAGCTTGTGAAAGTGTAAAAAGATATTAAATTAATAATAAAATGAAAAGAGGTTAAATTGCGCAACTACCATTTTGGCTCTAATAAAAAGGGGAAAGAAGCAAATATAAAATTTAGGAAACTAGGGAATGGAGGTAACATAATAAGGGAAAGAGGGGAACTTATGGTAAAAAGCGAGGTCAACTTAGTAAAGAATCTGCAATTAAGAACCTTCTAAATTGAACTAAATTAGCAACTTCATTTTTAGGGAAATTATTTAAAACCTGTTAGGGAATCTAGGGACACCTAGGAGTAAATTTAGGAGTAACTCTAGGTGGGTGAGGGAAATGAGACAATTATTAATTTAAAGAAAATAATTATTGAAGTGGGGGATGGATGACACTTGTACGAAGGAGAATTATTAGAAGATTTTTATTAAAACTTAAATTAAATGAGATTTAGGGAAAGTTCGGAAGTTCTATAACTCTATAAAAGAGAGGAAGGGGAGGAAGTAAGGGGGATCGGCTGTTAGCGTAATGTTACGCTGTCGGATTAGTGACTTGACTGATTTACTTGTGGGGAGTTGGGATTTCCCATCTTGGAGAGGAGTGGTAGCTGAGACTTACGAGGCAAGCTGGGAGCTAGACGTACCATCTGGATAGTGTGTGGCCCCTTTCCGGCTCGACGGGCTAAGGAGGAAGCAGAGTACCCCTAGCGTTGGCTGGGAGGTACTGGTGAGGTCTCGACGGTCGATGAGTGGGAGCGGCACAGAGCGCGGGACGTCAATCGAAGTAGGCGATAAGGCAACGGTATGATTTTTATTTTTGGTAGAATAGAATGCATTATGACTTACACTGGGATCAGAATATTGTTTGTAAATGGAATGAATGACTATTTCTATTTATTTACTCGACGATTAAAATTGTAAATGCTGTAACTCTTATTTTTATTTAAACCTCTCATGTGACAAAGTATTATTTTCTCCTACCCTCTTATGTTTGGCGGATACTCCAATTGGGTTTTGAACCCCGGAAGCTTCAATTGATATGTCTAGTTTCCAATCCCATGTGCAATTTGTTACATGGGTTTCTGCGGACTGCAGCTCTAATAATTACAACATTTTGCAATTGTATTCAGTCTTGACCCTCTGGGTCCTTCTGGTTTCATCAGGGTTTAGGGTACT
Organism: Picea engelmannii; assembly: GCA_009831015.1. Taxonomy (NCBI): domain Eukaryota; kingdom Viridiplantae; phylum Streptophyta; class Pinopsida; order Pinales; family Pinaceae; genus Picea; species Picea engelmannii. The sequence goes on from ML780796.1 coordinate 719,207, forward strand.
GAAATTCTTTCATCTGACTTTATGAAATTAAATATGTATATCATACTTGCATGATTGTAAGTTGTTCCAGAAAATTCATATAGTTTATCTCGAATTCATTTGAATTTGTATCAATTACATCCAGATCAAGAAACTATTATGTAAATGTTGGGCAGATTTGTAAGGAGATTTTACCGTCTGGCAATGAATATCTTCGTGGACTCGTAACAAAGAAATTTAATAGATAATAACAATCTGTGAGGGATGTAGAGGCAAACCATTTTTTTTGTTATGCACGGTTAGTCTTATGTTCTATTCAAACCTTGTTCCCATAAATTCGACCAAGAAATCCTATTCTCATTCCGTTCCCATTTTGCATCTGGTTCACGTTTCTCGTTGCTGGCAACACAATGGCACAAGGGTTCTTTAACTCTTAAGTCGGTTTCTAGATAAAGGAAACGAGTGAGGAGTGGTCTCGATGGCCTTAGAAGTCTGCTTTTGTTTTGCATGGACAGTGGAGTCACAATGGCTTGATCCATTAAAACGTTCTGGTGTAATTAACATTATGTAAATCCTATAGCTCCCTTGCTCAGCGCTTCCACGCACGGTTTCGATGCGTTATCATCCCTCTCTGCATACTCCCACGGGTGTATCGCAACTTACCTCCTCTGAATTTTCTGAGTTTGGCTTGACCTTTGTGCCTTCGTGCCCTTGCATTCGATTACATGTCACTACAGTTCGTTTCCACTGCACTTCAGAACAGATGGCTCGATGCCTTCCCTCTTTCCCATGTTTTTCCTTCCTTTTGACTGCCTGCATTTTTGGATGACACCACACCTCTTCCATCTCCCTCGCGATTTTTAGGGTAAGCCTGCCCAAGAATCCACGTCGTCAGTCTAGCCCGTTATTAGAGACCACGTTTGGAATCCTGGTGGTGTCCGTAGGGTTTAGTCAACAATAATTTTCTTCTGGTTGAAGTGCCCATGTGACTGCACAGTCTGCACCTGCCAGGAGGGCATTTTTGTTGTTCTGTTGAACCACCCTTTTTCCGGCGCATGCATGGCAACCACTAGACAGTGAACTTGTGTTTAATGGACAATGTTTTATTAAAGTTTCTGATGTCAGTGCTAACTCGCTTAGAGCCACGACAATAAAATTGATTGTTCTGATTTGGAGTTAAAGCGTCGACACCGTTGCCACTTGGGACAACGATTATTTAGGCTCGTATGATAGCCCTTGAGTGTTCAGCGCTTCTTAAATTGTTGACAGTGACATAGTTTAAGTGGCCAACTAAGGCAGGGGATATCTTTAACTGCGTTACTATTTTTATTTACCATGTCTTGTGCCTTACATTAAATGCCCTGATGTCTAATCTTAAAAGACTGGTTCTTCAGTTCCTTTTATTTTTATGGTAGCGTTCTAGTTTAAGATGGTTGTTTCTTTTTAATGTCTAATGATTGTGGAATAATGGTTAAATCGTTTTAGACAATCTAGTTAGTTTATAATTAACGATTATTATATGATTTTGCGTTAGAGCATGGAAGGTGTATTATCCTAATAAAGGTATTATTGATGTAATTTAGAGTTAATATATTGCTTGGTTCTCGTATCATTTTGAGAAAAATGTATATAATAGTTGTTATATAATGCTATTATTGTTTGCTTTGGATATGAATGAAATTGTTCTAATGCTCCTTATCACAGAAACTAGATATTTTTGTATATTCTATTGAATGTGATTGGTCCTTGTAACAATTGGTTTTTTCAAATGAGATAAAACTACTTCTTAAGATCTTCTTAATTATTTGACCTTCTTAGCTGAACCCTTAGTGACAAGTAATTTAATGAGTTAATAATGAGTCACCATTGCAGTTGCCTTATTATAGATAACCTTGTTTATTGCGTTATTGATAGTTATGTTATGTCATGTTAAATTCTTTACTTGTTTTAATAATTGTCAATATCTTGTAATTGATTTAAAGTACACTTCCATTGCATTACTGCAATAGTAGTGAGTAAATTAATGAGATACTGATGAGTCACCTTCGCATTTGCCTTAATGTAGATAATCTTGTTAATCACTTTATTGATGGTTATGTTATTGTCCTTAGCTTAGAAGGTGTGGTTTACTTGTGTCAGGCGGGTTGTAGACACCTCCATGTTCCTTAGAATAGTTTCCATCCCTGACATCTTAAATGGTTAAAATCGATGGGAACCTAGGCTTGAGCGTTGCTTATGTGTCTTGGAGGTCCTAACCATTGCATGGTAGGATGTTTGGGTAGTCAGTCTTACTTATTTGTCGATCGATCGTCGTTAAATGCATGCAGTTACTTGCTATGCGTCTTAGGTCATCTTGTTGTGTTCGTCGTGGTTTGCCTCTTGTTCGTCGTCGGGTGGCGACGCAGAGTCGAATGTGTTTATTTCCCTTGTACACGCACACACACACCTTTAAAAAATAAAAAATAAAAAAATTGTACTTGTTATATGAGGTTCGTCGTCGTAACGAGGAGGCTGTTACAAAAGTAGTAGTTGATTTTCCTTGAATTTCTTACATTTGGACAATATTCAATGCCACCATTTCCCTTTCTCTATTATTTCCTTTAAATTTTTCAAGTCACACCACAAATTTCTTTAAAGTAGTAGTTGGTTTCTCACATCTATACCCAAGCCTATAATACTTTCATTGGACTTAAAACATTTACTATTACATAAATAATAATAATAAATTAAAATTGATGAAAAACATATGATTCATAAGTTAAACTTTATATTTTGTATAGAATTCAATTACATTTCTAACATTCTTGCTAAATTTATTTCAATAAGTGGTAAACTAAATACATCCCTAAACCTAAATTATAAAACAATAAACAACTAAACCTAAGTTATAAGGTATTAAACAACCTCATTTCTAAGTGGATATAACATATTGAAGCACACCTCTTTTAACAAATAAAATTAGTTAAAAGATAACAGTATTTAAAGGAATTTTAAATAATTTAATAATAATGGATACAAAATATTTAACACTTTATTTAAAAAAAAATTAGGCAAATTATATTCCAAATGGAACAAATTATTATAATAAAATAAATATATTATTATAATAATAAGTGTCATATAAAGTTGAATTTTTTTTTTTGTTTTAATAAGTTAACTCGTTTAAATAAGTTTAAAATTTGTGAATAGGTTATCTAAGTTATTATAACACAATACCTCCATTTATTTTCCTTTCCATTTTCCAACTCATTCATGATATCTCTTATCACTTCTTTACCAAAGAACTAGATTTCAATAAAGTTGTTAAATATCACTCTCTCATTATAGGACAATTCTAGATTTGATTTCATAATGAAATGGTGGTAGACTTGGGTTTTACAAAACAAAGTTTACGAGGGAACAAGTTGTCTCCCACAACAAAGATTAGCCATCACTCAAACCAAAAACAACCAAAGTAGGCACAACTTAGTTTTTCTTTTGAAGAAAGTAATTTATCTTTTTAATTAGGTATGACATAAACATCAGTCAATCTTCATGTTCTTCTCTGAGCAGACAACATTTGTGTATTATTGTTGTGCATAGTTAATTAGTATCATGATATAGATAATATATGTTGTTACTTCTATACCAAAGAACTTGATTTCAATAAAGTTGTTAAATATGACGCTGTCATTATAGGATCATTTTAGATTTGATTTCATAATGAAATGGTCGTAGACTTGGGTTTTACAAAACAAATTTTAGGGGAACAAGTTGTCACCGACAACAAAGATTAACCACCACTCAAACAAAAAACAACCAAAGTAGACATGGCTTAGTTTTTCTTTTGAAGAAAGTAATTTATCTTTGTAATTAGGTATGATATAAACATCAGTCAATCTTCATGTTCGAGCAGACAACATTTGTGTTCTCAATATTATTGTTGTGCATAGTTACCTAGCATCATGATATAGATAATACATGTTGTTGACTTTTTGTATAATGATGTGATTCTTGAAAATTGCTTAGAGGTGGTCCATTGCAAGACTTTGACATTGTAGAAAATGGTTCCTCTTGCATCATTTTCTCATATCTATTCTTGATCGGTGCAACTATTTCCTTAAATTTTTTATATTATTTTCTTTGAACTTTTCAACTCTACATAATATTTATTTTTGTAGTAATTGTTTTTCTTTGAATTTATTTCATTTGTACTTATATTCAATGTCACCATTTTCTTTTTTCTATTATTTCTTTTAAAATTTTCAACTCAAACCATAATTTTCTTTGAAGTACTAATTCATTTGGTTTTGCATAACTTTCTCACACCTATATCCGACATTGGATTTAAGGCATTTAAAAAAAATGGTGAAAAATACTTATAATAAATATGACATGATTCACAAATTAAACTTTAGATTTTGTATAGGCTTCTATTGCCTTTTAACATTCTTGTTAAATTTATTTTAAAAAGTTGTAAACTAAATACATTTCCTGAACTTAAAGTTCTAATTTCTAAGTGGATATACTATATTGAAGCAAACCTCTTTTAACAAATATTATTGTTTAAAGGAATTTTAAGTAATTTAATAATGTAAATAAGATATTGAGCTGTCTATTTTAATAAATATTATTGCTTAATTTATTTATTTTTGTTAATTTAATTGACAAATTATATCTTAATTTGAACAAATTAATATAATAAAATAAAAATTATTGTAATAATAAGTGATTAGATATAAAGTTGAAAATTTAATTTATTTTAAATAAATTAATCAGTTTAGATAAGTTTAAAATTGTCATTAGATATAAGTTATTAATAATAATAATAATAATTTATTTTTAAGATCAAAGCTAAGTCAGACATCAAATTGGTGTATGAGACCCTCTTGTTTGTGGTACAAGGGACCCCTTCCTCGAAAGATTTGACTAATAAAGTCTAAAGAGGTATACCTACCCTACCCCGCCCATTTATTGTCCTTTCCATTTTCCAACTGTTCTTTACTTACTGTCTCAATAAGCTCACTCAGCTAACTCAGTCACGGCATCTCTGGTGACTTCCCCAGTCAAGAACCAGATTTCAATAAAATTGTTAAATATAATTTCTTTACCTACTCACTAGATATAAGTTATTGTATCAGTACACCTATTTATTGTTCTTTCCATTTTTCAACTCACTCACTCTATCTCTTATCACTTCTTTACCAAACAACCAGATTTCAATGAAGTTATTAAATATCAATTCTTTAAGTACTCACTGTCTCAATACCAAACAACCAGATTTCAATAAAGTTGTTAAATATCAGTTATTTACTTACTCACTTTCTCAATACCAAACAACCAGATTTCAATAAAATTGTTAAATATCAGTTCTTTACATACTCACTGTCTCAATACACTCACTAGCCAAGAACCAGATTTCAATAGAGTTGATAAATATCATTTCTTTACCCACTCATCCAATCTGACTTCAATAAAGTTGTTGAATATCATTTCTTTACCTATTCATCGCATCATTCCATCTCTGGTGACTTCTCCCTTACCGCCGCCCCAAGACTACCGGGAGTCAATATGACTTTCTCACCTCTCTCCCGTTCTAGACGCCGATTTTTCCGTCTCTATTGCTGCAGGATTTCATAATATGACACTGCTCTCTATTTATAGCTAAGAACACAACTCACTAATCTTTGGAGGACGTTTTGAGTTACTGAGAGGGAGAAATGGATCATATTCTCATACGCTTCCTCATCATGGTGGCCACTCTACATGTAAGTGCCGCAACTGCTAATGGACGTGCTATGGACGGTGGTCACGAGAAGAGGGACGTGGAAGCTCTTCTGTCTTTTAAAAAAAATATCAAATCGGATCCGAACTCACAGAATGTGTGCTCCTGGCATGGTATTACCTGCAGGCAACACACTCGAAGAGTTGTTGCCATAATACTTCCTGTTCCCGTACCTCTTCTTAATTCTAAAAAATTGGAAGGTACCCTTTCGGCCTCTCTCGGCAACCTCTCCTTGTTGCAGACGCTGAATCTTAATGGTAATAATTTGACAGGAGGAATTCCACCCGATTTCGGGCAGCTTAAAGCGCTGTGAATACTTGATCTCAGCTGGAATTATTTAGAGGGATCGATTACAAAAGCATTGTGCAATTGTACACGCCTTAAATCGATCAAACTTTCATCGAACAGCTTCACAGGGACCATACCAACAGAGTTTGGTTGTCTAGTCGAGTTGGAGCATCTCGACTTGAGCGTCAATAATTATCTGGGCGGAAGTATTCCAACCTCTCTCAGCAACTGCACCTCTCTCCGAGAATTCTCGATTGCATCGAACAATTTCACTGGTCCAATCCCTTCCACTTTGGGTTCGATGAAAAACATAGTTTATCTTGACCTCGCAAACAACCATTTCAATGGTCCAATCCCTTCCACTTTGGGTTCGATCAGAAGCCTATCCACTCTTTACCTTGAACTCAACCTACTAAGTGGCCATATCCCTCTAGATATTGGCAATTGTACTCAATTATCGGGGATCGACTTGTATGCTAATGATTTGAATGGAAAAATACCAGTTGAATTCGGGTTGTTGCAGAAATTAGAGTATCTTGACCTAAGTGATAACAAATTGTTGGGAAGCACACCATCTCAATTGGGTAATTTGAGTGAGATTTTATCTATAGATCTTGCTTTAAATAAGATTACCAGTGATATATCTGAAACCAATACAAATTTGAGTAAACTTTAATAGTTTCAATTAGAAAACAACAATCTCAAAGGTATTATTCCAAAATCCATTGGGAATCTTCAATCTCTCATATTTATGAATTTATATTCAAACAATTTAGTTGGATGTATCCCACATAGCATTGGTCAACTAAAATCTCTCAAGACTTTGAATATACATAATAACAATATTTGTGGGAGTATTCCTAATAGTATTAAGAGTTTGGTTTCACTTGAGAATTTAGTTCTATCCAAAAATAGTCTAAAAGGACTAATTCCTATAGGCAATTGCACTTCTTTTCTTATTTTCTTTGCTTACTTGATTTAAGTGCAAATGGATTGATAGGGGAACTTCCTAGTTACCTCACATTTTTTCATGATTTGACCATGTTAAGACTTGGTTATAATAATCTCCATGGTGATATTCCTAAATGGATTACAAATTTCATCAAGTTGAGCTATTTAGATTTATCCAACAATAAATTTAGTGGAGCAATACCTTTTGATCTTGAGAGACTTCACAGATTTGCAGTCAATGTATTTTGGCTTGGACAAAGTCAAAAACCATCTAATGTACTGTTTATTCCAAACATAAGAAAAATGGAATTAATAAGATTTGGCAGATCATATGTGGAAGATACTTTATTTGATAACAATCTTACAGGGGATATACCTACAAGCATTGGAAGTTTGAGTAACGTGCTATCACTGAATTTATCTGGGAACCAATTGGAAGGGCTAATACCCACATCTCTCAATAACATATCTACTTTGGAGGTGTTGGACTTGGCCAACAATAATTTGAGTGGACAGATCCCAGATGAACTCTCTAAGTTACATTGGCTGCAAAAACTGGATGTTTCATCTAATAGCCTATGCGGGCCAATTCCAATAGGGACACAATTTTCAACTTTTGATGCAACCTCATTTCAAAGTAATAAATGCTTATGGGGGTGTCCATTAGATCAATGCAACAATCAAGACGAAAAACCTATAACAAAAGGTAATAGCACTACTAAGAGTAATAATGTTAAATTCGAGTTGTGTGAATGAAAATATGTCATTAATAGCATTGGAGATGGGAATGGGGATTGGATTTGGGGGGGTTGTTGCTATGTTCATATTGTGGAAGAGAGCTAGGTATTGGGTTTTATGTTTTGATTCCAAAGAACCACAAATCTTCGTTTATGGAGTATATCGACTACCTACATAGTAGGCATTGTAACTTATATCAGCTACCTACATAGTAGGGATTGTAACTTATTGCACCAAAATATCAATTAGAAAATTGTATACTATGTGTTGTTGTGATATCTATACCTTGATTAATATAAAAAACAAGAGATAATGTAAATGATACAAAAAAGAGAGCTATCACATGACTAAGTTGTTATACAAAACATGATGTATATAAAACTAGATTAAAATTTATGGTAACCTTTCTTTCATAATATAAAATGATATCACTAAATATTAGAGAATTGTTTAAGGTTATATATTTGACAATTTGCCCCATTCATTTTGAGCTCTGTGTGGAGTTTTTGAATATATAAAATAAAATAAAATATGAATACACATCAAGTTGGGAGCGACAATATTATATATTAAAAAAATATAATAAAAATATTATAGATTATGTATCCAAATAATAATACATTTTAAATTTTATTTCAATAAAATTGGAGGCCAATACATGATAGCTTTTGTCCATAGACAACATAGATGCATTAAAATTTATTCCTATCCACCACCTATGCTTCCGTATATGTCTTTGACGCTGAAGCCTTTGTTTGCGATACTAATCCCGACACAACTATAAAGTGAGTATTATTAAGTTGTTTTATTTAAATAATTTTTGAAATAATATTTATTTGTGATTTACTCTTAGTTTTATAGTGATATTCTGAATAAATATAATAATAATATTTTTAATAAATTAGGTGTTTGTAATAATAGAATAAAAATATTTACATTTTAATTTAATAATATCTAAAATTGATGTACTATTAATACCAAAAATACAATTCTAATTTAAAATTTCTTATATTGGAAACTTTTCCCAAGATCCCATGTCCTTGACATTGAAGTTCCTGAAATGCTCCCAAGTTTCCAAAATTGTTCCAATTAATTGGGGAGGTTTCATACCCGTTCCCAATATCCATAAACCACATAATGATGGGAATGAGTTTTGGAGATGTTTGGAACAATTCCCGTGCAACTATGATTTTTTTTGTTTGTTAGCATGTTTGTGTTGGACTAACCTATGGTCTAGGAAAATGTGGACAAGAAGCATCTAAGCCTTCAAAATCACTAGAAGATGGGGATCACATTGGACTTGAATCACACCAACCTTTTTGATATTTTTGGGTATCTCCTCTTGACTACCAAATTTCGAATATATATATATAATAACTATTTTTAATATATATTTTATTGACTTTATACATGTTTTTGACTTTTAAAAAAAAAATTAGGTTTAATATAATTTTATTTTATTTTATTTTAATGTGGAGTACAAATGAAACTTCTAAAAATACATATTTTTCATTTAGAAATATATTTATAATTGTGATTTTGTAGAAAACATATCATATGATTTAGTTTTTTTTTAAATATACACTATTTTTATATACTTTCACTATCATAAATTTACAAATATGGATTCTAACAAAGGTGAGAAACTGAGTAATGGTCATACTTATCAATAAATTAAAATTAATAATACTTACACATATATCATTGTTTATTGATATTATGATGACAATGATGATTAACTTCCACTGAAATCAAAATTAGTTTATTAGACCTTAAAAAAGGTAAGAGATTATTCAAACTTCTTGAGAATGTTATTTTGATGCTCAAAAATCTAATTTGGGTATATGTGGGGCGTTCCAGGAGAAAGCATTTTTCATCTTCAACCCTTTGAGTGTCACAAAGGTGACAGATTCTTTGATGCCATGGTGTTTTGGGAATCCTCTAACATCCAACTTCACTATGCATTTCATTTTTAGCAATATTGACTCTCTTCCTCACGCTATTCAAAACATAGAGAAACTTTTGATCTTCAATATTTGGGTTAACCATATCCTTATAGTATCTTAATTTTCTTTTAGCCTCTAATTCTTTATCGTACAAAAGGTTCTCCTTAAACTTAGCTTTAATGATATTTTTAGTATCATCCATATTCTACATAATAACTTCTTCCTTTATTCCCCAATGATTTAGCCAAGATTTGTCATCATTGTGTCATCCCCTCTTAAGTCGTTGGTGATTTTGGCTGGAGGCTGAAGCATTTTGGGGAGCCTTGTGTCATCCATGTTGTTTATCTTGTTCTTGTACATTAAGTACTTAATCATAGTTGTTATCTCAATGGGGGAAATGATTTCTTCTATGAGGAGGATAGGATAGGGTGTATTGCCTTTAATTTTGAGATTATAAGTGTTAAAATTATTTTGGACTTTCTCTATATTTCTCCACGATTCTTGAGAGATACTACATCCCCAAAATTCACATCCATATAAGATAACATGAGTGACTAGAGTCTCAAAGAGGATCTTTTTTTTATTCCATAGCCAAAATTACGCTAATTTACAATTATTTTCAAACCCATAATAATCTTTCCAACCACCATTTATCATTTTCTCAATTCTATAGTTCCAATTGAGCTTTTGATGAATATCAATTCCAAGACACTTGTACAAAGACACTTCCTCCAAGATATTGTTGTCATACCTGAAACTATAGTAGGGGATCTTTTGGGATTTAATTACCATAATCTTTGTTTTGTCAGCGTTCATTGTCATCCTTGTACTATAGAAAAATTCCTTAAGGATTCTAAGCTACTTTCTAAGGTCATAGGAATTCCTTTCCATAAGAACAATATCATCAATGTATAGGAGAATGATGATGACTATACTAGCAAGAGTTGTCCCAACATAACCTGCAACTTCCAAACAATGTTATAACTTGTCAATGTATATGTCAAACAGGGTAGGGGATAAAGGACAACCTTGCTTGACTCCAATATTACAGTTAATTTATTCCTACCATCCCTTAGTGCTCCTAAACTTGACAATCACAGTCTCATACAATTGTATCCTACTCTTAGCTCAGAGGGAACTTTTAACTTTTCTCACCTATTTGAAAGGTTAGTCCTGGGCACAATATCAAATTCTTTCCTAAAGTCAATGAAACAACAAAGGAGATTGGTTTTATTGTTGCAACACTCCTCTCAAATGATCCTAAGCATGACAAGGTAAATTTGGCTAATCATAATGGTCCTATAATTGGAGGGATTGCTTTTATCTCGAATTTAAAAAATAGGTACAATTTGACTTTGAGTCTAGGGTTTAGGAAAGCCCTACTTGAGTGCTAAATCAAATAACTTGTGTATGTAAGGGATGAGAATAGACCCTCCAATTTTTAGTATTTCATCTTGGTAGCCTTGGATATCCTTAGCTTTCCCACGAGTCGTTTAACCCAAAACTTCATGTCTTCTATAGAAAAAAATTTATCCTCTATAAAAATGTTTGAAATGTTATCCGGAACATTAAAAAATTCATAAAAAAATTTAAGATAAAAATTCAAATCTGTCTGAAAAATCATATCCATTTCTTTAATATTATTTTATTTCATATAAAAATATTAAAAAAATATACTTTAAAAAAAAACATACATTTACACTTTAATTAAAATTTTGATAGTATCCAAAACAAAAGATTTATACTCATATTACTGTAATAAACAATGATAAATAATAGATTTACAATTTTATAATAAATATGAAAACAAAATTACCCATATAAACAAATATTTCCTAGTAATATTCTATACTATTACTATACCCGTTTTCTATTATAGCATTTGTATTATTATAAAAAATGAATTTACGTGGATAAGAAAATGATACTATATATATATAAAACAAGATTTTCTTATCGGCATACCTGTTGTGACAAATAGCTAACTGCATACAAGATTATATTTTCCCATCGACATACCTAGTCTGATGCCACGATGATTGTTGTTGCTATTTGTTGTCTACACTGCCGCGGCAGGTATAATAAGATGCTTGTGGCTTGTTTCTTTCATTCTGTTTTTTGTATTAGAGGTCTTTGTCAGTCTTTCCATTAAATTATTATGTATGATCCTTTACACGTTTACATAACTATATGTTAGGATATGTAGATTGACTGATACTCTGTCATTTTAACATCTCCGAACTTGCGTTTCTGGAAAAAGCTTCAAAACATATCGATACTTTATAAAAGGAAAAAAACTTCAAAACATATGGATACTTTATAAAAATTACATGTATCTTAACATAGTAATCGAAATAATGATCGCATTTCTAAAAGCGAACGATCAATCATATTATTGAAAGTATTGCTGCCCTCGTTCCCAAATATGATGCTCATTGATCAAATTCATGCGATCGGGGATTGCTGGGCATCGAGCATGTAGACAGAGCTTGCACGAGTCTCTTCCTTTTGGGGTAGCGGTGAGAGATGGGGTGCAACTTTCAGAAGTCGATCCAGTTTATCCACTAGCACCGCCATAAGAACCGCTCATTCATTACATTACTTCACGTTGTTCCTCCTGTTATTGAAATTATAGCTTCACGTTGTTCCTCCTGCTATTGAAATTATAGCTTAATGGAACCGATGACCCGGTCGCTGGTAAACCCATTGTGTTAGTTCAACTAAACTCGAGTTAGCAAGATGGTGTGATGGGTGCCCATTGTCGATACAACTATGTTTATTAGACGGGTGCCCCTAGTTGGAAATTCATAAGCGGTAACGATATGTTCATTTAAAAATGGTCACCACGTGTGGGTTGGTAAAACACAATTGCCTTGGTGAATTCATAGTTGTTAATTGAAGTTGGTGGACACCATGCCTCTGTGTGTAGAAATGCATGTCAGGGCTTATGGCATGAGAGGCACACGGTTGTGATTTTTCCTTAATTATTTGGATAATTGTTTTCTAAAATTGGGACTCAAACATGTGTCATGGGAGATATGGGACCCTTTATGCATCTATTACGCGTGCTTCTTGATAGTTCTAAGGGGAGGTCTGTGTCATTTTTTGGGTCAATTGTTCGTGGTTATCTTGCTCGTGGCTTTGGTCCTTTTTCTCCTGCTCTTGGTTTTGCTCCTACCTTTGATCCAGGTTTTTGCTTTTCGTGATTTTGTTATTGTCAAGATGGTGTATCTGTCCATTCTTATTTAATGACTGAAGTATCACTCATGATCCTGGTTATTTCTCATTCATTATGTCTAAAGGCGTTCACCTATTGACAATGTGCACATTTAATGAGCACATTTAATAGGTTTTTAGTGCTTAATCAGTTTTGTATAGACACGATTAAATATTGATGGAATATTCTTAGTCATCCCAATAAATCAATGGTTGTGATTTCAACCACTAAATTCCTCACTATTATAAAGACATACTATTATAAAGACATCTTTTACATGTTTATTTTTTTACTTTTACTTGATCATATTTAAAATTTACTATGATGGCTAGTTGATTGCCACGTTTGAGTGATTAACAAAAATTAAGGTTTTGTTAGAGACTGGAGAGATGTACCAACCACGAGTTTAAGACTGAACTAATTTACAATCTAGCAATTTCAATGCATTTCCAAGAGTGTTGATATTGTTGGTTTGGGTGCTCTATGGTATCAATGTGTCCCTGTTGCATTTCTCTCTACTTCTAGTTATGGTTGAAGGCATCTGCAATGGCACGGGGGTTGTTGAGCCAGCTGAGGCTTGACCACCTGCTTCGAACCATCAAATCTTTGGTCGACCAATTTGAGTTCTTTCCAGCCCAAATTTTCCTTATCCCTTCTACCGTGATTCAATTATTATAATTATTTTATGACCTTGAGTTATTTTAAATTTCTCAACCATTTCATGAAAAAATAAATGGTTTAAATTAATACAAAACAAAAATCTACATATGACTTGTACTTAATTATTTGATTCAATTATTATAACTATTTTATAACTTTGAATTATCTTAAATTTCTCAACCATGCCATGATAACTTAAATAATTTAAGTTAATACAAAAGAAAAATTTACATATGGCTGGTACTTAATGATTTAAATTGCTTAATAAAATAACAATCTTTAAATATAATTATTACAATTGTTAGAAATAGTTATTAATTATTTAAATTGCTTAATAAAATAACAATCTTTAAATATAATTATTAATAGTTATTAGTAATGCTATTTGCTTAAGGTTTTGTGCATTAGTTAATTTAACTTCACAAAAGGACCACAAATTTCTCATAGTTTGCATTTGTTTTTTTTATAACTTGCATTGGGAAAATGATAAAGAGTGCAATCCTTTTAGATTGAGTTTCCTTTGAAGATTAGCTTACTATGGTTCATATTATTGTGGTTATCCATCATTATTATATAGTACTAGTGATTACAAAATAATGTAAACATTAAATCAGAGATATTGAAGGCAAACTTTTGAATTATGTTGTTATGTGTGGATTTGTATTGCTAATTTTGTAGTTTTTCGCCATATGTTTTTGAAAAATGTGTTTTGTATATTAGTTTGGAAGAATTTGGTTGAGTTACAACTTTAGAAAATCTATAATTTTTTGTTGGTGCTAAACCTTTCTTAATTAAATATGAATGTAGCTCTGAATTGTAACATTTCTGCTCTTCTAGATTGTAACATTTCTTCTCTGTATCTGTATATTGTGTACAATGAGAAAAAAAAAAACTTTGTATAACATATTTTCATGTTGTGTACTGTGGAAAAAAGCTTTGTATAACATATTTGCATCTTTTTCTGCTATTATATAATGGACATTAAAAATTTAGCATATGAATCAATAAATAATCCAAATCCATATCATGATTCATAACTGCTATAATAATAGCAGTTCTATATATGAGGCACCCATAGTGAGTCCAAATCCATATCATGATTCATAACTGCTATAGTAATAGCAGTTCTATATATGAGGCACCCATAGTGAGAGAAAAACCTGGATGTTTAAGCCTTAAATTATCCTCAAATTTATGCTTGCAGTTTATAAATTTCGTTTATATTAGTGTAGTGCATACCATATGCATTGCAGATTCTGGTTTTATCTTTGAAGGATGCCGTGACTACAACGCATGCAAGCATGAGGATGCAGTTAATTTCTGGAATGTACACCTGCTCTTCATATTTAGATGAAGTATGGGCAATAACAGAAGCAATGATAGCAACCACAAACATTGGCCAATATAGAGTATCTGCATGGTACAAATTTTCAGTTTATAAAAAAATTGGTTATAATAACATATTAAACCTAAATATACTTAGACAGTAATGCACAGTAAGAAATTATAATCAATGTTTTCAGTTTTTATAGCATTAAAAATTTGGTTGCAATAACACTAATGCGTAATAAGTAATTCTAATGAATGTTTTCAGTTTTTCTAATATTAAAAATTTGGTTATAATAATATACTAAACCTAATTATAATTAGACACTAATGCAGACACTAATGTACAGTAAAAAAATTATAATCAATGTAATACTCATTTAATATTTAAAAATTTGGTTATAATAACAAACTAAACCTAATTATAGTTACACTAATGCACAGTAAAAAAATTCTAATCAATGTAATGTACATTTAATATTTATTGTAAATTTTGATTTTCACAAAACTATCTTATAACAGATATATAGAAGTTCATAATAAATCCAGAACGAATTTCTGTAGATTGAATTTTTGTGATTCCAGAAAACACATTTAATATTTATTGCAAATTTTGATTTTCACAAAACTGTCTGATAACAGATATATAGAAGTTCATAATAAATCCAAAAAATATATAAAAATTTATAATAAATTCAAAATGAATTTTTGTATATTGAATTTTTTAGCTTAAAAAACAAACTGTAAAATAAATCTATAAAATCATAAATCCAAACTCGAGATGAATTTATGTCACCCAAGAACTA
Organism: Picea engelmannii; assembly: GCA_009831015.1. Classification (NCBI taxonomy): domain Eukaryota; kingdom Viridiplantae; phylum Streptophyta; class Pinopsida; order Pinales; family Pinaceae; genus Picea; species Picea engelmannii. The sequence goes on from ML780796.1 coordinate 734,882, forward strand.
TAAAACTCCTCAACAAAACAGTCCAAGTTAAATAGTAAACAAGAATTTATGTAGACCTAAAGGACTGTAGAACTCTAAACAAAACAGTCCAAGTTAAAAAGTAGTGAAAATACTTGGAGTTGACTTGTAGAAAGTGTCTGCCACATCTCGGGGAAACTGCCTGAGATATGCAGCTTGGCCCACATATGCGCAGATTAAAGAAGGGTAGACCATTCCACTAAAGGCAATCTTATCAGCCACAAACCATCAACCACTTCAGCCTACTTACACAACTATCTTAAAATGTAAATTTACATTTAGTAATTTCAAATTTATTAACATGCCAGGTCTGCAAACATAGCTTATGTTCCTGCATGAACTGAAAAATGACCCAGGTCTGCCAACATAGCTTCTGTTCCTGCATGGTACCATGTAGTGTTAACAACTTGTTAATTTCTAAATAATTATTTTAAACAGCTTGAAGCATACTGAATACCTGTCATGCAGAGAACTATTCCTCGAAGTGAAATCCAACCCTGCCTTAAATTTTTTCTGAGTATTCAAAGACGTATTTGGGGTGGAATGCCTGGAAGACGCTTGCGTCATGTCTGGCGATGTTGTAGATGCCAATGCAGACAAAAAATGAGTACCATATCAAAATAGCAGGAGCAAATGAGTCGCGAACTTTTTGGGTTCGGAATCTCTGGACAGAGAACAGTATAACTAAGATCGCCACAGATATCATGGCCACCACCTCTGCAAACCCAAAGTCAAGTTAAATTCCCCTATTCCTATTATCATTTTTAACACAAATACATCTAAGAGCACCACTAATTACCCTGGCTGAGTGACTTGTCCACAATCTGTATCCCTTGAACTGCTGATATAACTGTTGCATGAAGATAAATAATTATATTATCTGTTAATGCCATTAAAATCCCAAAGCAAAGACTAGAAGATGATTTGTTTAGTGAAGATTTTATAAACATTTTTAGAGACTGGATTTTGGGGAGTAAAACCTGAGATGCAAGGAGTGAGGACACCATCACCAATAACCATGGAGGTGCCAAGAAGGGCTAGTACGAGTAAAATTGTCTTAGCTACATCACTTTTTTCTAAAGCTTCTTTTATCTTCAAAGCCCTTTTGAGCTCTCGGCTGGGTATAGCAAGCTTATATGTTGGAAGCTCTGTGTCCTCTACTTGTTGATTTGGGTCAACGCTCAACTTTGCATGGCTTCATATCAAGGAATAGAGTGCAAAAGTCCCACCTGCCATCGACTTAATTCAACCAATCTCAACTATCTTCAATCTCAACTAGTACGATTTTGGTACTAGATATATTGGCGTGTACACTAATATAAAGTTGAAGGCAAACTTTTGAATTTTAATGTTATGTGCCGACTTGTATTGCTAATTTTATAGTTTTTCGCCATATGATTTTTTTATCTTTTTATTTGAAGAATCTGTCCTATATATTAGTTTTGGAAGGGTTTTGTTGGGTTACAATTTTAGAAAATCTATAAAAAATTTTGTTAGTGCTAAACCTTTCTTAATTAAATATAAATATAGTTCTGGATTGTAACATTTCTGCTCTTCTAGATTGTAACATTTCTGCCCTGTATGTTGTGTACAATGGAAAACAAGCTTTGTATAACATATTTGCATTTACATGTTGTGTACCGTGGAAAAAAGCTTTGTATAACATATTTGAATTTTTTGTTGCTATTAGATGGTGGACATAGATGAGAAGGAGTGCAATTCTGGTACTAGATAGATAGATTGGCGTGTACACTAGTATAACCGTTTCAAATGGTACTTGAATTGCATTGTTGTAGCATACAACTGCAAGATTAAATGGTAATACCGTGGAGAAACACACACATTTGGTGACTTATTTGTCATTTGGATGTATGGCATTTTGTATACTTAACATCCTCCCCAAGTTTTCTTTCTGTTTCCTCTTTCTCCTTTAAGTATCTGAAATCCGTGTTAGCTGCAGTATGAGAAGGAAAAACATTATAAATATCAATGCATTAAAAAGGTATTCAAGGAAAAACATTATAAATATCACTGCATTGAAAAGGTATTCAACACCGTTGTTAGGTTCTGAGATCAACGGTTGATTTTATGGGCATGATACCAGGGGTGAAGTTGATCTGCTTGATGGTGCCCACGCTTCCATCTCCTTCCACGATGGTTATAGAAGAGAATCCACGGGAAAAAGCTTTGTATAACTGTTGTTACAGTCCCAACCACCATCTTCAGTTACTTCTTCAACTCCGTCAACAAAGTGAAGTAAAAGCTGCTTCTTATAGTATGCACTAGAAGAGGATATTATAGATGGTATTTTACTGATGTTCTGCAATTTTTTGCATCCACGTGTTGTTGGTATGAGAAACCACAATGTTCACGTTAGTTGTGTAAACTGGTCGAAATCCAATCTGGCCCACTATTATCGATTTCCATGTTCATCTATATTGGCATTCTTATTTGTCAATTTTCTTTTTAGATACATATGAAATGAAAGGAATCCTTTAAGTTAAGATTGTAATTTGTTGATTAAGATTGTAATTTGCTGATCAAGGTGTCTTTACATTAAGGTGTCAAGATTGTAATTTGCTCACTGATGTGATCTTGATTGACTTTCTCATTTTCTCATTTAATGTTCAAAGGAAATGGATAGGACAAGATGGTGAGAATATGGCAATAAGACAGATAGAGCGATATATATGGTTTTGCTTTTATATTCATAAAACCAATTTCTTCTGCCAAATAAGTGAATGGATCGCCGATTAAATTGCCATTTCGATGACAACTTAGATTTGAGAAAATCCATTCAAGTCTACTGCTATGATGGTTGATATTGGAGTTCATTTATGCTAAATGGTTGTGAATATAGTGTTTGTGAAATTTCATTGTACTGCAGGGTCCCTTCAGGTTTTAAAGATTTATAAAGTCAGGTAATATCTAACATAATCATATATCATATATGGAGATAACAAAAATATTGGCTTCAGGTTTTAAAGATTTATAAAGTCAGGTAATATCTAACATAATCATATATCATATATGGAGATAACAAAAATATTGGCTTATGTGGGCAGTAATAATTTATTGGAATATAAATCAAGTACCTATTAAGGCGTTCACAGGTACTTGTACTTTAAAGGTCTATATATATGCACTTGTTCTCTTTTACTAGTTGAAGACTAAGAATAGGCACCATTGGAATGATACTTGTGGATGCCATACAATTTCCTAGTTTATTAAAATGATAATAGACTAACAAAATTCACACTTACTTCTTGTTGCTGTTATTTTCAGCAAAACGCCTCAGGATTTATCCTGGCGAAACACTTGAAGTAATCATGTTGCTGGCATTTCGGGGAAACACATGACGATTATGAATGTATTAAAATGGTTTTTTTTACTTACAACTTACATATGATATTAGGTTTTTATTTATAGTTAAACACAATTTATTTATAATTAAACATTCAATTTGATCAACACAAAATGCAAGACATCGCCACTGCAGTGGCATTTGTTTAGATCCCTTTTGGATATAGATTTTACAAGGTAGAGTGTTGGTTAAAATTAAAATATCTTCCATTTATCCCGCCACTTGTTTAGATGGCTTCTTGATATGGATTTTACAAGGTAGAGTGTTGGTTAAAATTAAAATATCTTCTATTTATCTCAAAGAGAAAAGACAATGGTTGAATGTAATTGTTTATGGATATAAATAATATATGATAAGGTAGAGTGTTGGTTAAAATTAAAATATCTTCCATTTATCTCAAAGAATGTAATTGTTTATAGATATACATAATAAATAATATATGATATAAAATGTAATATAGTTTGGCACCTTGAACCATTCAAATATTTTAGTTTGATGAGATATCATGTTTGTTTTTTTAAAGCATACACATTATATTACATTTTCCGTTACAAATTTTGTTCAATAAAAGCATGGTTATATTACAATCCTACTAACACATGAAATGTGACATGAGTATGACCAAAGACTGTGTTTAGTTCATTGATTACAATTTATTAGTTTGGTGAGATATCATGTTTGTTTTTTTAAAGCATATACATTATATTACATTTTTGTTACAAATTTGGTTTAATAAAAACATGGTTATATTAAAATCTTACTAACACATGAAATGTGACATGAGTATGATCAAAGATTGTGTTTAGTTCGCTAACTACAATTCAATATATATTTTATTGTTAGTATTAAGTTATTATATTGGAAAAGAATAGATCTATATGGTAAGACTAAAAGCCTAGTCTTTTCTCCTTGTTGTAGGGTTATTAATAACTAAGTATGCACATGGTCCAATATCTCTTGAGTTAAATGGATCCTAAGGAAGTCTCAGTTGTAATATCTACAAGATTGGTTGATTAAGGTGAGAGTGAAGTGCTCATAAGTAGCACTATGTATTAAAGACCCCGAAAGGATGATTATCATGCTAAAAAGACAATACAACATGGTGATGTGATAGACACGATCATAGCATTGACTAGGTTAATCTAAAAGATAATACAACATAGTGATGTGATAGACACAATAACATTGACTAGGTTAATCTAAAGGGAATAAGTTGTTTAGCATGATGTTAGGGATTGGGTAAGGCTGTAGGTGGGAGTATAGTTAAGGGTTGAAACCACCTTTTAGGTCATGAAGTACGATAGAAAACTACAACTAGTTGGTTGATTACAACGTTGTATATCTTTTACCATTAATGTTAACTTGTTAATTTGGAAAAAGAATAAATCCATATGATAGAAAACTACAACTAGTTGGTTGATTACAACGTTGTATAGATTTTACCATTAATGTTAACTTGTTAATTTGAAAAAAGAATAAATCCATATGGTAGGAGTGGAAGCCTACACGTATGTCCCAATGTATTTTTGTCATTTTTACTAGGCAAGTTTTAGGTAGGGTATGGTTATTTAATTTGCAACATGGCTTCCTTGGTGCTATTTGAGAAACTAATGAGCAATTATGTCATTTTCCCCTTATGTTAAAATATTTAATGTGGTGTGAGGGGATGGATGGGTGTGAGATGAGAATTTGTAATGTTTATTCACTATAAACAAAGCATCGTAGGTAATTGTTTTGTTTTAATTTATAGAAAAAAAGAAAATAACAAATGTTAGGCAAACTCAAAAATGGGTTTCAAATGTAGAGGGTGCATGTGCAACATATGAAATGTGAACGAAAGCTAAGAAAATGTTATTGAAGAATATAAAGGGTTCAATTGCATGAAGAATAGGTGTAAAATAGGAAATACATAGGGTGAGGTCCCAAGGCCAAAGAAATATCAAAAACAAGTGTTTTGGGCACATAATATACACATAATAGATTGAGAATAATACCAAAGCCATGTAAAAAACAATTTCTTGAGAACATTTGAATTTCTAGCACATTTGAATTTCTCATTGTGAAAAAAGCCATAATAGATCGTGTTCACTACTCAGTGTGACCTATTTTTGTTATCAACATTTGAATTTATCATACATTTGAATTTCTCATAAATTTGAATTTATTTCTCATGATAATGATCACGGTTCTAATTTTACTATAATGTGGCAGGATGATCGTGGTAAATCAAAAGTGGCCTCAGAACAGGTAAATGAACAACAATTTTTGAATTGTATTTAATGTGCATTTTATTTCTGTGGCGATCAATTATTTTATTTGTTTACATAGCTAAATTATCATTTATTTTGTCGAATATGTAGTCGGCAGGACATGATGCTGATGATGATTTTCTCGGCGAAAGGGATTTGTATGAATCCCCCCACCCTATGGTTTTAATTAGAAAAAAGATCAATAAAGGAAACAAGGAACTATCTCACTTGTTAGATATTCTAGATCAAACTCCTGAGGTCAAAGAAAGGATCAAAGAAGTTATGACAAGGCTTAAGACATATAAGGTAATAACCATAATTTCAAGTGGTTTTATTTTTATGTCATAACATCAATTATGAAAGCTTGATTTTTAACTTTTACATTATCGAAACAAAAAAATGTTTTCTTTCTTATATAGACATTTTTGGATCCTGCTGACACCAACATGCATGGTATCGGTAGTAGTGGTGCTGAACAGATGCCCCAGGGTCCCAACGCAAGCCCTCGTATAGCTACCAGGATGCAGCGATTTAGATGTCCACCTTCCACACCATTAGGTGGGAGCCACGATAGGCACACCGAGGAAGCGACCACATAGGTAGGCTCTGGAGGTGGTGACAGAGATGAGGTCGATGATTTGACAAACTATATGGTTGTTTTTCCTAAATCAAGACGTGTAACCAATACATGGACCCTTAAGGGCACCTTTATGGTCAATGAGGAAGGGCTTCCATTAAAGCAAGTTAAAGTCCCAGGTAATTTTTAAAATTTTATTTTTTTCATGTTCTCTATGTAGACAAAAATAAATCATCTAAATTATTATTTTTAAATTAATAATCATATAATCATTTTGCGTGTAGGGAACAATGATTTTTACAAGTCCTTGGAGAATAAGGATTTGCTAATTTTTGGGCCCACCATACGAAAGAGGTGAAATTCCCAGACTTCCAACCTCAAAAAATAATTGATGGATTATATAGAAAGCCTTTTTGGTGTAGATACATTTAATAAGACCTTGGCCACCACCGCAGTTGACCAATATTTAAAATATATGTGAGAAACATATAGGAAGAACTTGAAACAAAATGATAGGTACAAGCATCCTATGATGATTCCAGAGAGGGATTGGAAGGCCCTCATTGAGGACACAAAAGAGAATAAATTGACAGATGAAGGAAAAACACCCTCTGGTCCCAGAAGGTAAATTACAATTTCAATTGAATACCTTCAATTTTTTTTAGATGTAAATAAAATTGTGGTATATATTAACATACTTGAAACTTTTGATGATAGGTTGAATGACACGTCAAAGGCCACAAAAGAAAGGCTTTTCAAATGTGGCCAGCACAGGCTAGGCCAGGGTGGCTACTTGAAGTTGCAGTCACAGATTGTAAGTACCTAAATATCTTATTCGTATCGCCTTAAAACTTTTAGGTAATTGAAACGAATAAAATAAAAAATACACACTCTTATGCAATGCAGGGTGATGAGTTTGGTACTGAAACCAAGGAGGAAGACCTCCAGCTTGGTTATAAGTATGACTATAAAGCGGTAGTTGAACACCGAAAAAGCTTGGGGCAGATACCGAGAACCACTTTGTAGGATAAGGTAAATAAAATTCAATCAACATTAACCTTTATTATTCATATAATACAATCATGTTGGATATTATTAATATTTACAACTTTGTTTTAATCAAGGGAGCAATATTGTCATCGAACACACTAGTATTGGAGAGAAGTGCATTGATAGCAGTTTGCAACCAAAAGATGGTTCTGATCCCATTCAGTCCCGATTTTCCATGGGAGCACAGCCCCTTGATGGTGCTATGACCGAGCTAGCACATGACGGTAATATGGTTGTATTTTAATTATATACTTAATAATTTCATAGTTATACATTTTGTACTTCTATTTTTGTTTACTTATACATTTATGATTGTCCTTATAAAGTTTATGGTCTCAATGGCAGATAATTTTGTACTTGAGGCTCATATAGTTGAAGAGGAGCACGCGGGGGAAACCATTCCAATGGTGTCGACCAGTGCACTAGGTAAATAATGACATTGCAGGTGTTTTTTTTAATATTACTGAACTAGTTCAATGATATTTAAAAACTGGCCATTTAAATTTTGTATTTTTTTCTTTTGTAGGTGATGCCTCATCACACCAACCTCCATTACACCATGAGCACCCCGCGACTAGGCATGCTCTGCGTGAGAGGACAGAATCACAATCAAATTTTGAAGAGCACCCAGAGAACGAAGACGTAGATATTGATGAAATGATTAGGAACTATAGAGATAAGAAGAAGAGGCCGACTAAAAGTACTAAATGATTATGTACATGCATATTTTAATAATTATTTAATATAAAATCTATTTTTACCATATTCCTCTCACTCCAAATGGATCAAGGAAAAAATTTATTTCATTGTAAAAAGTTGTGAATATTGGTATTGTATATATGTTTGTTTTTGTTGTAAATATTTCAATAGATTTATATGATGGGTATTGGGGAATTGAGAGTGATGTGAGGGGGGGGATGGGCCATAAGAGCTTCTTCCTTCATGTGGTTGGCCTTGTTCAGTAGATAATAATTTATTGGAATAATTTAATGTTGGAGCAAACATCCCTCAATCCAACAGAGCAACAACAAAGTCAATGTTGAATTCATTGTTGCTACTTCAAATAAAGGGAGGCAGTTTGATCAAATATTAAACGCGTGGCTCCAATAAATTATTCTCGAAGCCAAGAGAAGCTCATTCAGGTATGTTCTGACACTCTCATAAAAATGCATCTTAGATTAAATAATGCACTACAAATATTACTTGTATTGATTTTTTAGATATTTATGGAGGTTGAAAGATTTTGGCAGGTACTTTAAGATCTTTCTTCGTCGATTGAGGGAATATCAAGACTAACAAAGAGTCATACAACTGAAGAGAAACACGTGGGGCCAACCATTCCAACTGTATTGTCGACCAATTCATCAGATCAGGTGTGATTGCTCCTTTCAGCATATAAGTTTATATAGCCATCAATTCTAGTTATGTTTAATGTTTTATGAATTGTTATGTTCGATTGCTAAATTGAAAAATCACCATTTAGGTATGTATAATAGTTTTATTATGTTCTCTAGAAATTATGGATCTGTCAATGTAGGTTTATGGTTAACCAATGGATAAATCTAACATGAATGTATGGATAAATTCTAACATGAATGTATGGCTCCGAACATGCCACCAAATATGGTAGTTTCTTTCTATCATTTTCATTCCTTTTTCTCACTCTTGTTTTCTCTCTCCCATTCTCTCCCACTCCCTCTCTCTCTCCCCCTTTTCCACTCTCTCCCTCCCTCCCTCTATAACCCCCTTCTC
>ML780796.1:752447-766377 GCA_009831015.1 Picea engelmannii
GGATGGAATGTAAGGTAGCTAGAGAGGTAGTGGGGGGGCCTAGAGGGCCCATAGTGATAATAGTGGAGGTCATTCAATGTAAGGTGGACTAGGTCCACTATATTATTAAATAAGACCCACTATGGTAGTTAGATATAATAAATGGGTACTTAGATATAATAAATGTAAAAGGACTTCTTAGAAGGTTCTACTTCTAGAAGATTTCTCCTCTAGAATGTTCTTAGGTGATGGTAGAACTATATAAAGGGGTTCAAGCAATGTAATGAGACATGAAGAGAAATATTGTATTTGGAGCTAAAGCTCATTAGGAGGTTGCCCCCTCGAAGAGGCAAGTGAATAGGAGAGGATCCCTTACATAATAGGATCCATCGTATCGTGTTGCCCTACCCTAAGGGTTTGATAGTAATAAAGAAGATTTTGCATATTGTTCTTCTATATCTATTGTGGTGATTTTGTATTCAGTCTTTGGAACTTAACACCCTGAGTGCCCAGCTGTGGGTGTACCATGAAGCTCAAAAAGTACCGTGAATTTAAGTTTTGATTGTTTACTTAAATACAAATGGCCTTTGTATCGAAGCTCATCATGGAGCCAAGAGTACCCTGGGGAAACTAGAGAATTGGACTGCAATTTTTGTATTAGATGCAAACTTTTTGGATCATGTAGCCATTCCTGGCGAATCACTTGGAGCCAATCTGGTACAATGAAGGAGAGAGAAAAAAGGGACCATTCATCTTCATATTTTTGGGAAAGTGCATCTGCAACCACATTGTCTTTGTCTTTCTTGTAAATGATCTCATAATCATATCCAAAGAGCTTAGTCACCCATTTTTGTTTCTTTGTAGAGGAAATGTGTTGTTCCAGAAAATACTTAAGGCTTTGATGATCTGTCTTAATTTGGAAGCATTGCCCCAATAGATAAGGGTGCCAAAGATCAACGACATGCAGAATAGCCAAGATTTCCTTTTCATATATTTATTTTCCCAAATTTTGTTCAGACAGTTGTTTGTTGGTAAAGGCCAAAGACCGACCCTCTTGCATAAGGACAACACCAATTCCTTTTCCTGAAGCATCACATTCTAGGACAAAGGTATTTGTGAAATTAGGAAGTGCCAGGACCGGAGTGGTGCACATGGCCATCTTCAAGGTTTGAAAAGCCTGAGCAGTCACTGGATTCAAGGTGAAAGAATTATTTTTAAGGAGTGCAGTGAGAGAGGTCGCAATCTTTCCATGGTTCTTAACAAACTTGCGATAATAACTTGTTAAGCCCATAAATCCACGCAAGATTTTGAGAGTCTTTGGGTGAGGCCAGTCTTTCATAGCTTCAATATTTTTAGGATCCACCCTCGCGTTGTGCTTTCCAACAAGATGACCCAAGTATTCGACTTCTGAGGCGCCAAAAGAACATTTAGATTGTTTCAGGAAAAGTTGGTGCTGAGAGAGTAGATGGAGAACTCGATCCACATGAGCAAGATGGTATGTCCAGGTTTTTCTATAGATGAGGATATCATCAAATAAAACTAAGACTAAATGATGAAGAATAGGACGGAAGACATGATTCATGAGGATTTGGAAAGTGGAGGGAGAATTACATAAACCATAGGGCATGACCAAAAGCTCATAGCGGCCCTCATGAGTTATAAAGGAATTCTTAGGAATGTCTGTCTCTTCCATATGGATCTGGTGGTAGCCAGAAATAAGATCAAGTTTAGTAAATAACTAGGCGCCACTCAATTCATCCAAGAGGTCATCAATGACAGGAATGGGAAATTTGTCTTTAATGGTGAGTTTTTTGAGGGCGTGGAAATCAGGACACATGCGCCAAGAACCTTCTTTATTCATGACCATCACCACATGAGAAGGGTAGGGGCTCGTACTAGGGCAGATAACACCTGCGTTAAGTAATTCTTGAACTATTTTCTCAATTTCATTTTTTTGGGAAAAGGGGTGACGATAGGGACGAATAATGGGAGGAAGGCTTCCTCGGACAAGGGGAATGGAATGATCATGAACACCACAGGAAGGATGGATTCCTTGAGGAGTGGAAAAAACCATTTGATGTTTAGAGAGGATGGATTGGAGGTCCTACGACATAGAGGGTGTCTCAGTTGCTTGTATGGCATGGAGTTGGGCAATAACGCCCGAATGACCTTTTTTGAGCAGTTTTTCCATACGATGGGAACTAATGATCTTAGGGGAACCAGCGATGATGCCTTGGAAATTTATATTGTTGGCCCTCCTAGTCTAATTGCATGGTTAATTCCTTAAAATCCATGAGAATGGGACCTAAGGTCCTTAACCAGTTTGCACCCAACACAATGTCAAAACCACCCATGTCAATAGCAAACATATGAGATTTTAGGTGGTGGTCACCGATTTGGAGATGCGCATTTTCACAACACCCTCCACATTTCATGGACCCACCATTGGCAATCATGATTTGGAAATTATTGATTGCACGAATATAGCAATTAGTTTCTTGGTCAATGCGGCGATGAATAAAATTATGGGTGCTTCCACTATCAACAAGAATGATGACCTTCCTATTCTTGATGTAGCCAATTATTTTGAGGGCTTGGGGAGCAGAGAAGCCAATGATAGCATTTAGAGAAATGACCAGTTCTACTTCAGGAGGGTCTGAGGGAGGGGAAATGTCGGTGGGCTTAGGTGACTTAGACACAAGGGGAGCTTCACCATCCTCTTCTGAAACATCCTCTGAGATGGCCATAAAAATATTTTGTTCCTTACACTTGTGTCTCGGAAAATATTTGTCATCACAATTATAACAAAGGCCTTTGAGTTGGCATTCATCCATTTCAGCCCTGGTCAATTTTTGGATCTTTAGTGGAGTAGAAGGAGGAGTGGGATTTATTGGTTTAGTGCGAGGAATAAAGGAGGGTTTCCAGTTTTGAGAAGAGATAACCTGTTGTGCTTCCTTAGCTATTTTAGTAGCCTCTGCCCAACTATGAGGCTGAGCCATGGGGACATGGGCACGACTCTCATCCTTGAGGCCACTAATAAAACATTCTCGGAAAAAAGCATCAGACATGCCCTCTGTATGAAAATCCAGTCACTCAAAAGAAGCTATAAAGTCTTCCACTGTGAAAGATTGTTTAAACTTTGTCAAGCGGCCTAAATGGTTGGTGTCAGTGTCAAAGAGTTCATAAATCTCTGCCACAAAGTGTGTCCAAGAAACATACCCTTGACGGACAATTTTTCTCCATTGCCACCATTTCCAACGTTCCTGATCTACATGGAGAACACCATACCGAAGTTTGGCCAAGTCATCTATAATTCCATTTGAGTGACCCAACCAGTGGGATTTGAGCCATCAAATTTGGTCACATCCACCCGTGGAAGGCATAGGTCATGCTGAAAGTGATGGGGCTGAAAATTATGGGAATGAGAGGAAGTTTCAACTTTGGTATGCAAATGTGGGTTAGATAAAGGGGGATTTGCAGCTTGGTGCAGATCACCGAAGTGACAGATTCAAGCTAGGTAGTCATGTCTTGTTTGAGGTCTTCTTTGAGTTCCGCGATTGAGGTGGTGATGGAGGAATGCATGTTTTTATTGATGGTTACAATATTGGCATTGAGTCGTCTCACTTATTGTTGGGTCTCAGTGAAATTAGATTGCAAGGTATTGAAGAGAGCTTCCAAGTCTTGGCTACGAGTATGCGCCATGATGACGAGGGAACCGAAAAGGGGCAGGTGGGGTCAAAAATTTTGCTGAAAAATGATAGGTATGAATGTGATAAGGGCGAAGAGATAAATCCAATGGAATAGGTCTGAAGAATACTGTAGTGATGAAATGCCCAAATGCTTAACCAGGAATAAATGTGTAGTGATTTGGAAACTCGAACACAGTTGTGTGGAAATAGATCTTGTCTTTTTTATTTTTTATTTTCCTCCCCAAGTGTTAGGTATTCAAGGGTTCTACATACAAGGGTTTTCCCTATGCTATAGCTCTCTGATATATGTGCAGGGTCCCACAATAGTACTCAACCCAATATCTCAGGGCACCAACTAAGGAGGCTAGACCGTGCCCTTATTCATACTACCGGACGACCCAGGTACTAGAGAGTATCTTCCCAAGTGTTGTTATCGGTGGCACTATAGCATTCCGGTGGCTGATCGGTTTATCTAAAGAGGGCTTCAGGAAATCTAGGTCGATCCGTATATAGGTGTTGTCTGATGCGCTACCACTCAAAGGGGTACCAACATGGGTTACAAGGGTGGACAAAAGATGTGTGCAAAGTACCACTTGTATTTCCTACGTGTATGAATCCCTCAACTGTGGGTTTATGCACATAATGACAAATCTCTGTAGCTTAAAGATGTCGGAATATGTCTCTACCCTGAAAAAAATTTAACCCACAATTTTTTGTCGAGGAAAGCGCTTTGATACCACTTGTAATATTCCAAATATAAAAAGTATGCAAAACAAAAATAAAATGCTAGCAATGGCAGATAAACAACAATATAACTAGAACAACACCAAAATAATAGGAAAAAAGATATCAGAATAACACCAGAAAGAGCACTTTGATTCTGAGAGCAATGTTCACTTGCCTCTTCAAGGGGGAAACCTCTAGTTGAGCAGAGATCTATTAAAATAATATCCAAGACAACAGTTCTCATACCCTCAACTCCTATTTATACTAAATATGTCTATCAAAAGAACCATCTAGAGGAAGATCCTTCTAGAAGCAGAAGATTCTATTAGGTCTTCTTACATTCGACTTATTCTTCCTTATTGCTAGGCCTTATGAATATTTACCTTTATTACATAGGAATATATTATTCTACCTACATGAGGGGTTAGGTCCCCAACAATCTCTATTGTATTGTGTATCTCTTGTGTTTTATTTCTGCATCTATTTTATATTATTGCTATGTGATCCTCTTTTTTCTAAGAAGAAACACCAAACCATAAAGGTAAGCAATAATCTCATTAAGATATAAGGGATAAGTGGTGGATAAAATGGACCTAGTAGTGCAGGTCACCATTACATGAGGGGCTGGTCACTAGGCAAATAACTCCCCAAAACTACCTCTGTGTGCACATGTGCAATGTCACTAAAGTCTAGTGAAGCTTAGTTACATGTATAAGTTCCCCACAAATGATGTTATAATGATCATCATTATGACACTAGTTAAAATATTACATCAATCCACTAGACAACATTAAAACACATTATAACATATCCCTCATCTAGAAATGAAAAAACCCAATCCATGCATCAATATGGATCTTTAATTGTTTAAGCTAGCCATATGAATGCTTCTCCTGGTGCTATAAGGTTTGGAAGTTTCTACGTTGACCTTAATCTAGATCTAAATAAACCCATTTTAGGTCATATCACAATGGAAAAGGGAATCTAGTAGAATATGTAGGCTCACTCAACAATTGAGGAAGGGAGTACTAACATATCTCAATAAACTATATCCATGCTTGATTCATCCCTTTCAATATTCCAAGAATAGACTAGCTCTTCTTGTGTAGAAAAAATCTTCATGTCTTCTAAAGGACTTGAGGAGTAATCCACTAGAATTTCTTCATACATCAATCCATCCACATAATTTCCTTATTCCATACAATATATGCAAGAAGTATACTTCTTTCACACACACACACACACACGAAAAATCCATAACATTTTTATGTTGAAATACAAATGGTAAAGTTACACTCATAAAGTGCACTATGAAATGAAAGAAAAACTTAACAAGAATAGCTCTTGATATTGTTCCAATATAATTGAATTCCTTTGAAATCTAGTATCTCAAAATAAGTTGTGCACAAACATATTACATTATAAGAAAAAAAGCCTAGATATGTGTTACATTTTGAAAGTTTCACCCTGAAAACCATAATAAAATTATCCATTGCAGCCTCTTGATATACAAAAAAAGAAAGTAGCAAAATTGTTCAAAACAAATAAGGAAATTAAATCCATTATCCAAAATGGATAGAGCTCATTTAAATAAATATATGGAGACAGGGGGTAGGGATTTTCCCCTTACCTTTACTCTACCATGTTGATGGTAGTATTCTATATCTCCAAAGATATTTTTGACAGGGCATCGACTAATTTGTTTTGGTCCTTATAGATGTGATAATAAGATATATGAGAGATTATTCCCTCCAACTACTTTATTTGGTTATAAATTGGATGGAAACAAATATTTTGTATTCTATGGTTCCCCAACATCTAATCTATAACCAAATTTGAGTAAGCAACAACCTATAACTAATCAATATTTATTTCTACTGTAATTCTTATCAATGTTTCAGGTGCTTTCATTTTATCCCAATTGTTAGTACCTCCAAAAAAAGTAGCCTCTAAAGAAATGTTGCTTGAATAAAAAAAACAAAGTGCACATATAGCCTTGCATGTATTGGGGTTGCTTTAACAGGCCCTATCAAAAAATCCCCATGCTTTTGTTTTGTTAATCTCAAGTGTTCTTATATTTGTAACACCCCAAGTTTTGAACCCCCATTTTTAAATAATGTATTGTTACAATGTTGAGAGGCCAGAGTGCCCGAACAATTATTAAAAGGCCAGTCTGGCCAAGACATCTAATGTTTTGATCATTATTAATAACAAACACATCATTGGCTACTAGACAGACAAGGACTAGAGTTATAGGATGCTATGATTCCATAAGAGAGGGGGTTTGAGTGGCTAAGTGTTTATTCCTATTGTTAACTACCCTTTTGTCTAAGGGAGGGGATCGGTTACATGAGCTTCTTGGGGAAGGCCAGGAGGTTCTTGATTTCCCCACAAAGTTACTTAAACTTGCCTCTGGTATGATGGGGGGGATTGGTTGTTGGCTTGTTCATTCGTTCACTTCTGCATTCACACGATTATTCCCCTCACACTCTCCCATGCAAACACTTACCCATCCCTTGATCCATCCTCGCCTGCATTCACATCTTGGCTTGGAAAAGGGAATCGATCTACTGAAGAATTATCCATGGGATAGTTTGCTGTAGTGGTCGCTGGGGTGATCCAGCCATGACTTGAGGCCACATGTCTAATATGTGTTGGCCTGTGACCAACGTTGCTCACAGCTACGATTCCTGAAAGTCCCAACATTGATATTCTGGACCAGTTGCGTTGGAGCCCGAATAAGGAGAACGACTGCCTGAGGGACTGTGTGGCAAAGAAGGGTGGAGGTTCATTCTCTCGGGTGGTGAAAGCTGGGTAGAAGAGAGATGGGTACTTGGATTGTTGTGAGAGCAGGGAAGCCTGTGAGAGATTGAGAGCTGAATGGTTTGGGAAACCTGTGAGAGTTGACTGGCTTGGGAAACCTGTGAGAGTTAAATGGTTTGGGACCCAAAGTACACTCTGGAACTATCCTTGTGGATTCATAGCCCCGGCTCGGGGGTGACACTGTTGTTGAGATTTGGAGCAGTGGTGTCTATGGTTGGGTGGAACGTCCTTGGTCTACAGCCAATCGGTGTCATATTTCATAAAGATAAGTTCTCTCTGTTATGGTATCATTTACATGTATTTTAAGTTTATTTTCATTGTATATTTAATTATCATTTAATTGAATCTCTAGACTATGCATGTTTGGCATTTATTGTTGTGCATGTTGTTAAAGTCTTTTATTTTATGCATCCTTAAATAATGAAAAGGTATCGGTAAGGGAAAGATGTCCAAGGGCAGGCTTGAAGGTAGCATACCCCAACCTATGGTTGGTTGGGTATGTTACAGTTTGGTATCAGAGCTTCTGGTTGAAACACCGGGTCGATATGGGCCAAGTCTGTTGGTCAAAGTCTCGTGGTCGAGATTGAACTCTAACCTTGAAGTTAAAAAGATTAGGAGGAATGGTGTTGCAGAATCTATGCAGGAGATAGAATGTCAGAGACCCATGGTAAGGGGTTTGAAGGATAGTGACCGTCCCCTTCGAATTCGAGAATGATTACCACTGTAGGATCAGAAGAGATCCAGGATCATTGTATCGGAGGATAGGTGAAAAGGGATCTTCTTATGTAAAGGAATAAAGGGTTAAGTTCACCACCATCAGATCTCATGGGAGAGAGAGATCAATGGAAAACATGCATTGTGGGGAACCAAGTAGCATGGGAGATAATTTCCCAAGGTGGTCCTACAATCCAAACCACGGTTTCCCCAAGGGGTTACATGTCAACATAAAGAGAATTGTGGGGTGAAAAGAGGGTTACTCCAAAACGCTGATGCATTCCCCCGCAATTTGAAAGGCATGCAGTGATGTGACATGTTGGTACTCGAGCGATGAACCTCCAAAGAGAAGAACTAGTCGGAGACCATCGATCTATAGGAGGAAACACATCAACCGATCATGTGCTCCGGGTAAAATCACTCCAAGAAAAGGCGAGCAGGAGAAGTTGAGAATTGAAATTTTCAGACCCCGAAGATCCAGAGTGAATCTCAGTCGTTCGATCCAGGAGGACACACGGTAGAAATCCACGTACTTCCAGGGAAACCGAAGGTTGAGAGTTGAGTTCTTTGCAGTATGAAGACTCGAAAGGATCTCGATCATCGATTTGCTGAGAGCCACGTATCACCAGATCTAGGACTTTGGATAAAATCTAGTGGGGCCGGATAAGTTTTGAAATTTGATATTTCCAGTTATTTTCTGGTAAAGGCCAAAGGCCGACCCTCTTGCATAAGGACAACACCAATTCCTTTTCCTGAAGCATCACATTCTAGGACAAAGGTATTTGTGAAATTAGGAAGTGCCAGGACTGGAGTGGTGCACATGGCCATCTTCAAGGTTTTAAAAGCCTGAGAAGTCACTGGATTCAAGGTGAAATAATTCTTTTTAAGTAGTGCAGTGAGAGAGTTCGCAATCTTTCCATGGTTCTTAACAAACTTGCGATAATAAATTGTTAAGTCCAGAAATCCACGCAAGATTTTGAGAGTCTTTGGGTGAGGCCAGTCTTGCATAGCTTCAATCTTTTTAGGATCCACCCTCGCATCATGCTTTCCAACAAGATGACCCAAGTATTCGACTTCTGAGGCGCCAAAAGAACATTTAGATTGTTTCAGGAAAAGTTGGTGCTGAGAGAGTAGATGGAGAACTCGATCCACATGAGCAAGATGGTCTGTCTAGGTTTTTCTATAGATGAGGATATCATCAAATAAAACTAAGACAAAATGATGGAGAAAAGGATGGAAGACATGATTCATGAGAATTTGGAAAGTGGAGGGAGCATTACACAAACCAAAGGGCATGACCAAAAGCTCATAGCGGCCCTCATGAGTTATAAAGGAAGTCTTAGGAATGTCTACCTCTTTCATATGGATCTGGTGGTAGCCAGAAATAAGATCAAGTTTAGTAAATAACTGGGCACCACTCAATTCATCCAAGAGGTCATCAATGACAGGAATGGGAAATTTGTCTTTAATGCTGAGTTTTTTGAGGGCGCGGAAATCAGGACACATGCACCAAGAACCTTCTTTATTCATGACCATCACCACATGAGAAGAGTAGGGGCTCGTACTAGGGCAGATAACACCTGCGTTAAGCAATTCTTGAACCATTTTCTCAATTTCATTTTTTTAGGAAAACGGGTGACGATAGGGACGAATAATGGGAGGAAGGCTTCCTCGGACAAGGGGAATGGAATGATCATGAACACCACGGGAAGGAGGGAGTCCTTGAGTAATGGAAAAAACCATTTGATGTTTAGAGAGGATGGATTGGAGGTCCTGCGACATAGAGGGTGTCTCAGTTGCTTGTATGGCATGGAGTTGGGCAATAATGCCCAAATGACCTTTTTTGGGCAGTTTTTCCATGTGATGGGAACTAATGATCTTAGGGGAACCAGCGGTGATGCCTTGGAAATTTATATTGTTGGCCCTCCTGGTTGAATTGCATGGTTAATTCCTTAAAATCCATGAGAATGGGACCTAAGATCCTTAACCAGTTTGCACCCAACACAATTTCACAACCACCCATGTCAATAGAAAACATATGAGATTTTAGGTGGTGGTCACCGATTTGGAGATGCACATTTTCACAACGCCCTCCACATTTCATGGACCCACCATTGGAAATCATGATTTGGAAATTATTGACTACACGGATATAGTAATTAGTTTCTTGGGCAATGCGGCGATGAATAAAATTATGGGTGCTTCCACTATCAACAAGAATGATGACCTTCCTATTCTTGATGTAGCCAATTATTTTGGGGGTTTGGGGAGCAGAGAAGCCAGTGATAGCATTTAGGAAAATGACCAGTTCTACTTCGGGAGGGTCTGAGGGAGGGGAAATGTCGGTGGGCTTAGGTGACTCAGACACAATGGGAGCTTCACCATCCTCTTCTGAAACATCCTCCGAGATGGCCATAAAAATATTTTGTTCCTTACACTTGTGTCTCGGAAAATATTTGTCATCACAATTATAACAACGTCCTTTGAGTTGGCATTCATCCATTTTGGCCCTGGTCAATTTTTGGATCTTTAGTGGAGTAGAAAGAGGAGTGGGATTTATTAGTTTAGTGCAAGGAATAAAGGAGGGTTTCCAGTTTTGAAAAGAGATAACCTGTTGTGCTTCCTTAGCTCGTTTAGTAGCCTCCACGCAACTATGAGGCTGAGCCATGAGGACATGGGCATGAATATCATCCTTGAGGCCACTAATAAAACATTCTTGGAAAAAAGCATCAGACATGCCCTCTGTATGAAAATCCAGTCGCTCAAAAGAAGCTATAAAGTCTCCCACTATGAAATATTGTTTCAACTTTGTCAAGCGGCCTAAATGGTTGGTGTCAGTTTCAAAGCATTCATAAAGCTCTGCCACAAAGTGTTTCCAAGCAACATACCCTTGACGAACAATTTTTCTCCATTGCCACCATTTCCAACGTTCCTGATCTAGATGGAGAACACCATACCGGAGTTTGGCCAAGTCATCTATAATTCCATACAAAGAGAAATAATGTTCCATTTGAGTGACCCAACCAGTGGGATTTGAGACATCAAATTTTGTCACATCCACCCGTGGAAGGCATAGGTCATGCTGAAAGTGATGGGGCTGAAAATTGTGGGAATGAGAGGAAGTTTAAACTTTGGTATGAAAAGGTGGGTTAGATAAAGGGGGATCTGCAGCTTGGTGTAGATCATCGAAGTGACATATTCAAGCTAGGTAGTCATGTCTTGTTTGAGGTCTTCTTTGAGTTCCGCGATTGAGGCGATGATGGAGGAATGCATGTTTTTATTGATGGTTGCAATATTGGCATTGAGTTGTCTCACTTATTGTTGGGTCTCTGTGAAATTAGATTGCAAGGTATTGAAGAGAGCTTCCAAGTCTTGGTTACGAGTATGGGCCATGATGACGAGGGAACTGAAAAGGGGCGGGTGGGGTCAAAAATTTTGCTGAAAAATGATAGGTATGAATGTGATAAGGGCGAAGAGATAAATCCAATGGAATAGGTCTCAAATAATAGTGCAAAAATTTCAAGACTTGTTTTTTGTTTTTTACACCTGCGGAATTATACTCCGGTCTGAAGAACACTGTAGTGATGAAATGCCCAAAGGCTTAACTAGGAATAAATGTGTAGTGATTTGGAAACTCGAACACAGTTGTGTGGAAATAGATCTTGTCTTTTTTATTTTTTGTTTTCGTCCCTAAGGGTTAGGTATTCAAGGGTTCTACATACAAGGGTTTGCCCTATGCTATAGCTCTTTGATATATGTGCAGGGTCCAACAATAGTACTCAAACCAATATCTCAGGGCACCAACTAAGGCGGCTAGACCATGCCCTTAGTTGTACTACCCGACTACCCAGGTACTAGAGAGTATATTCCCAAGTGTTGTTATCGGTGGCACTATAGCAGTCAGGCGCCTAATCGGTTTATCTAAAGAGGGCTTCAGGAAATCTAGGTCGATCCGTATATAGGTGTTGTCTGATGCGCTACCACTCGAAGGGGTACCAACATGGGTTACAAGGGTGTCCAAAAGATGTGCGCTTAAGTACCACTTGTATTTCCTACGTGTATGAATCCCTCAACTATGGGTTTATGCACGTAATGACAAATCTCTGTAGCTTAAAGATGTCGGAATACATCTCTACCCTGAAAAAAAATTAACCCACAATTTTTTGTCGAGGAAAGCGCTTTGATACCACTTGTAATATTACAGATATAAAAAGTATGCAAAACATAAATAAAATGCTAGCAATGGTAGATAAACAACAATATAACCAGAACAACACCACAATAACACGAAAAAAGATATCAGAATAACACCAGAAAGAGCACTTTGATTTTGAGAGCAATGTTCACTTGCCTCTTCGAGGGGGAAACCTCTAGTTGAGTAGAGCTCTGTTAAAATAATATCCAAGACAACAGTTCTCAAACCCTCGACTCCTATTTATACTAAATATGTCTTTCAAAAGAACCATCTAGAGGAAGATCCTTCTAGAAGCAGAAGATTCTATTAGATCTTCTAACATTCGACTTATTCTTAGTTATTGGTAGGCCTTATTAATATTTACCTTTATTACATAGGAATATATTATTCTACATGCATGAGGGGTTAGGTCCCCAACAGTCTCTATTGTATTGAGTATCTCTTGTGTTTTATTTCTGCATCTATTTTATATTATTGCTATGTGATCCTCTTTTTTCTAACAAGAAACACCAAATCATAAAGGTAAGCAATAATCTCATTAAGAGATAAGGGATAAGTGGTGGATAAAAAGAACCTAGTAGTGCAGGTCACCATTACATGAGGGGCTGGTCACTAGGCAAATAACTCCCCAAAACTACCTCTGTGTGCACATGTGCAATGTTACTAAAGTCTAGTGAAGCTTAGTTACATGTATAAGTTCCCCACAAATGATGTTATAATGATCATCATTATGACACTAGTTACAAGATTACATCAATCCACTAGACAACATTAAAACACATTATAACATATCCCTCATCTAGAAATGAAAAAACCCAATCCATGCATCAATATGGATCTTTAATTTTTTAAGCTAGCCATATGAATGCTTCTCCTGGTGCTATAAGGTTTGGAATTTTCCGCATTGACCTTAATCTAGATCTAAATAAACCCATTTTAGGTCACATCACAATGGAAAAGGGAATCTAGTAGAATATGTAGGCTCACTCAACAATTGAGGAAGGAAGTACTAACATATCTCAATAAACTATATCCATGCTTGATTCATCCCTTTCAATATTCCAAGAATAGACTAGCTCTTCTTGT
The DNA here is from genome assembly GCA_009831015.1 of Picea engelmannii. Taxonomy (NCBI): domain Eukaryota; kingdom Viridiplantae; phylum Streptophyta; class Pinopsida; order Pinales; family Pinaceae; genus Picea; species Picea engelmannii. The sequence goes on from ML780796.1 coordinate 765,660, forward strand.
GTAGAAAAAATCTTCATGTCTTCTAAAGGACTTGAGGAGTAATCCACTAGACTTTCTTCATACATCAATCCATCCACATAATTTCCTTATTCCATGCAATATATGCAAGAAGTATACTTATTTCACACACACAAACACACGAAAAATCCATAACATTTTTATGTTGAAATACAAATGGTAAAGTTACACTCATAAACTGCACTATGACATGAAAGAAAAATTTAACAAGAATAGCTCTTGATATTGTTCCAATGTAATTGAATTCCTTTGAAATCTAGTATCTCAAAATAAGTTGTCCACAAACATATTACATCATAAGAAAAAAATCCTAGATAGGTGTTACATTTTGAAAGTTTCACCCTAAAAACCATAATAAAATTATCCATTGCAAACTCTTGATATACAAAAAAAGAAAGTAGAAAAATTGTTCAAAACAAATAAGGAAATTAAATCCGTTATCCAAAATGGATAGAGCTCATTTAAATAAATATCTAGAGACAACGGGTAGGGATTTTCCCCTTACCTTTACTCTGCCATGTTGATGGTAGTATTCTATATCTCTAAAGATATTTTTAACAGGGCATCGACTAAGTTGTTTTGCTCCTTATAGATGTGATAATAAGATATATGAGAGATTATTCCCTCCAACAACTTTATTTGGTTATAAATTGGATGGAAACAAATATTTTGTATTCTATGGTTCCCCAACATCTAATCT
>ML780796.1:766427-795140 GCA_009831015.1 Picea engelmannii
TTTATTTCTACTGTAATTCTTATCAATGTTTCAAGTGCTTTCATTTTATCCCAATTGTTAGTACCTCCAAAAAAAGTAGCCTCAAAAGAAATGTTGCTTGAATAAAAAAAACAAAGTGCACATATAGCCTTGCATGTATTGGGTTTGCTTTAACACGTCCTATCAAAAAATCCCCATGCTTTTGTTTTGTTACTCTCAAGTGTGCTTATATTTGTAACACCCCAAGTTTTGAACCCCCATTTTTAAATAATGTATTGTTACAATGTTGAGAGGCCAGAGTGCCTGAACAATTATTAAAAGGCCAGTCTGGCCAAGACATCTAATGTTTTGATCATTATTAATAACAAACACATCATTGGCTACTAGACAGACAAGGACTAGAGTTATAGGGGGCTATGATTCCACAAGAGAGGGGGCTTGAGGGGCTAAGTGTTTATTCCTATTGTTAACTACCCTTTTGTCTAAGGGAGGGGAACGGTTACATGAGCTTCTTGGGGAAGGCCAGGAGGTTCTTGATTTCCCCATAAAGTTACTTAAACTTGCCTCTGGTATGATGGGGGGGATTGGTTGCTGGCTTGTTCGTTCCTTCACTTCTTCATTCACATCATTATTCCCCTCACGCACTCCCATGCACACACTTACCCATCCCTTGATCCATCCTCACCTGCATTCGTGTCTTGGCTTGGAAAAGGGAATTGATCTGCTGAAGAATTAGCCACGGGATAGTTGGCTGTATTGGTCGCTGGTGTGATCCATCCATGACTTGAGGCCACATGTCTAATATGTGTTGGCCTATGACCAGCGTTGCTCACAACTGCGATTCCTGAAAGTCCCAACATTGATATTCTGGACGAGTTGCGCTGTAGCCCGAATGAGGAGAACGACTACCTGAGGGACTGTGTGGCAAAGAAGGGTGGAGGTTCGTTCTCTTGGGTTTTGAAAGATGGGTAGAAGAGAGATGGGTACTTGGATTGTTTTGAGATCTGGGAAGCTTGTGAGAGATTGAGAGCTGAATGGTTTAGGAAACTTGTGAGATTTGAATGGCTTGGGAAACCTGTGAGAGTTAAATGGTTTGGGAACCCAAGTACACTCTGGAACTGTCCTTGTAGTTTCATAGCCCTAGCTCGGGGGTGACACTGTTGTTGACATTTGGAGCAGTGGTGTCTACAGTTGGGTGGAACGTCCTTGGTCTACAGCCAATCGGTGTCATATTTCATAAAGATAAGTTCTCTCTGTTATGGTATCATTTACATGTATTTTCATTTTATTTTCATTTTATATTTAATTATCATTTAATTGAATCTCTAGACTATGCATGTTTGTCATTTACTGTTGTGCATGTTTTTAAAGTCTTTTCTTTTATGCATCCTTAAATAATGAAAAGTTATCAGTAAGAGAATGAAGTCCAAGGGCGGGCTTGAAGGTAGCATACCCCAGCCTGTGGTTGGTTGGGTATGTTACAGTTTGGTATCAGAGCTTCTAGTTGAAACACCGGGCCGGTATGGGCCAAGTCTGTTGGTCAGAGTCTTGTGGTCGAGATCGAACTCTCACCGTGAAGTTAAAAAGCTCAGGAGGAATGGTGTTGCAGAATCTACGCAGGAGATAGAATGTCAGAGACCTGTGGTAAGGGGTTTGAAGGATCGTGACCGTCCCCTTCGAATTCGAGAGTGATTGCCATTGTAGGATCAGGAGAGATCCGAGATCATTGGATAGGAGGACAGGTGAAAAGGGGTCTTCTGATGTAAAGGAAGAAAGGGTTAAGTTCACCACCATCAGATCTCATGGGAGAGAGAGATCAACAGACATCATGCATTGTGGGGAACCAAGTAGCACGGGAGATAATTTCCCAAGGTGGTCCTGCAATCCAAACCACGGTTTCCCCAAGGGGTTACATGTCAACATCAGGAGAATTGTGGGGTGAAAATAAGGTTACTCCAAACCTCTGATGCATTCCCCCGCAATCTGAAAGGCATGCAGTGATGTGACATGTTGGTACTCGAGCGACGAACCTCCGAAGAGAAGAACTAGTCGGAGACCATCGATTTATAGGAGGACACACGTCAACGGATCATGTGCTCCGGGTAAAATCACTCCAGGAAAAGGTGAGCAGGAGAAGTTGAGAATTGAGATTTTCAGACCCCGGAGATCCAGAGTGAATCTTAGTCGTTCGATCTAGGAGGACACGAGGCAGAAATCCATGCACTTCCAAGGAAAGCGAAGGTTGAGAGTTGAGTTCTCCGCAGTACGAAGACCCGAAAGGATCTCGATCTTTGATTTTCAGAGAGCCATGCATCACCAGATCCAGGACTTTGGATAAAAGCCAGTGGGGCCAGATAAGTTTTGAAATTTTATATTTCCAGTTGTTTGTTGGTAAAGGACAAAGGCCGACCCTCTTGCATAAGGACAATGCCAATTCCTTTTCCTGAAGCATCACATTCCAGGACAAAGGTATTTGCGAAATTAGGAAGTGCCAGGACTAGAGTGGTGCACATGGCCATCTTTAAGGTTTGAAAATCCTGAGCAGTCACTAGATTCACGGTGAAAGAATTCCTTTTAAGGAGTGCAGTGAGAGAGGTTGCAATCTTTCCATGGTTCATAACAAACTTGTTATAATAACTTGTTAAGCCCAAAAATCCACGCAAGATTTTGAGAGTCTTTGGGTGAGGCCAGTCTTGCATAGCTTCAATATTTTTAGGATCCAACCTCGTGTCGTGCTTTCCAACAAGATGACCCAAGTATTTGACTTCTGAGGTGCCAAAAGAACATTTAGATTGTTTCAGGAAAATTTGGTGCTGAGAGAGTAGATGGAGAACTCGATCCACATGAGCAAGATGGTCTGTCCAGTTTTTTCTATAGATGAGGATATCATCAAATAAAACTAAGACAAAATGATGGAGAAAAGGGCGAAAGTCATGAATCATGAGGATTTGGAAAGTGAAGGGAGCATTACACAAACCAAAGGGCATGACCAAAAGATCATAGCAGCCCTCATGAGTTATAAAGGAAGTCTTTGGAATGTCTAAATCTTTCATATGGATCTAGTGGTAGCCAGAAATAAGATCAAGTTTAGTAAATAACTGGGCGCCACTCAATTCATCCAAGAGGTCATCAATGACAGGAATGGGAAATTTGTCTTTAATGTTGAGTTTTTTTAGGGCGCCGAAATCAGGACACATGTGCCAAGAACCTTCTTTATTCATGACCATCACCACATGAGAAGAGTAGGGGCTCGTACTAGGGAAGATAACACCTGCGTTAAGCAATTCTTGAACCATTTTCTCAATATAATTTTTTTGGGAAAAGGGGTGACGATAGGGACGAATATTGGGAGGAAGGTTTCCTGGGACAAGGGGAATGGAATGATCAGGAACACCACGGGAAGGAGGGAGTCCTTGAGGAGTGGAAAAAACCATTTGATGTTTATAGAGGATGGATTGGAGGTCTTGCGACATAGAGGGTGTCTCAGTTTCTTGTATGGCATGGAGTTGGGCACTAATGCCCCAATGACCTTTTTTGAGCAGTTTTTCCATGTGATCGGAACCAATGATCTTAGGGGAACCAGCGGTGATGCCTTGGAAATTTATATTGTTGGCCCTCCTGGTCGAATTGCATGGTTAATTCCTTAAAATACATGAGAATGGGACCTAAGGTCCTTAGCCAGTTTGCACACAACACAATGTCACAACCACCCATGTCAATAGAAAACATATGAGATTTTAGGTGGTGGTCACCGATTTGGAGATGCACATTTTCACAACGCCCTCCACATTTCATGGACCCACCATTGGAAATCATGATTTGGAAATTATTGACTAAACGGATATAGTAATTAGTTTCTTGCGCAATGCGGCGATGAATAAAATTATGGGTGCTTCCACTATCAACAAGAATGATGACCTTCCTATTCTTGATGTAGCCAATTATTTTGAGGGTTTGGGGAGAAGAGAAGCCAATGATAGCATTTAGGGAAATGACCAGTTCTACTTCAGGAGGGTCTGAGGGAGGGTAAATGTCGGTGGGCTTAGGTGACTCAGACACAAGGGTAGCTTCACCATCCTCTTCTAAAACATCCTCCGAGATGGCCATAAAAATATTTTGTTCCTTACACTTGTGTCTCGGAAAATATTTGTCATCACAATTATAACAAAGGCCTTTGATTTGGCATTCATCCATTTCGGCCCTGGTCAATTTTTGGATCCTTAGTGGAGAAGAAGGAGGACTGGGATTTATTGGTTTAGTGAGAGGAATAAAGGAGGGTTTCTAGTTTTGAGAAGAGATAACTTGTTGTGCTTCCTTAGCTCGTTTATTATCCTCCACCCAGCTATGAGGCTGAGCCATGAGGACATGGGCACGAATCTCATCCTTGAGTCCACTAATAAAAAAATCTCGAAAAAAAGAATCAGACATGCCCTTTGTATGAAAATCCAGTCGCTCAAAAGAAGCTATAAAGTCTTCCACTATGAAATATTGTTTCAACTTTGTCAAGCGGCCTAAATGGTTGGTGTTAGTGTCAAAGCATTCATAAAGCTCTGCCACAAAGTGTGTCCAAGCAACATACCCTTGACGGACAATTTTTCTCCATTGCCACCATTTCCAACGTTCCTGATATAGATGGAGAATAGTATACTGGAGTTTGGCCAAGTCATCTATAATTCCATACAAAGATAAATAATGTTCCATTTGAGTGACCCAACTAGTGGGATCTGAGCCATCAAATTTGGTCACATCCACCCATCGAAGGCATAGGTCATGCTGAAAGTGATGGGGCTGAAAATTATGGGAATGAGAGGAAGTTTCAACTTTGGTATGAAAAGGTGGGTTAGATAAAGGGGGATCTGTAGCTTGGTGTAGATCACTGAAGTGACAGATTCAAGCTAGGTAGTCATGTCTTGTTTGAGGTCTTCTTTGAGTTCCGTGATTGAGGTGATGATGGAGGAATGCATGTTTTTATTGATGGTTGAAATATTGGTGTTGAGTTGTCTCACTTATTGTTGGGTCTCTGTGAAATTAGATTGCAAGGTATTGAAGAGAGCTTCCAAGTCTTGGCTACGAGTATGGGCCACGATGACGAGGGAACCGAAAAGGGGTGGGTGGGGTAAAAAATTTTGCTGAAAAATGATAGGTATGAATGTAATAAGGGCGAAGAGATAAATCCAATGGAATAGGTCTCAAATAATGGTGCAAAAATTTCCAGACTTGTTTTTTTTTTTTACACCTATGGAATTATACTCCGATATAAAGAATACTGTAGTGATGAAATGCCCAAATGCTTAACCAGGAATAAATGTGTAGTGATTTGGAAACTCGAACACAGTTGTGTGGAAATAGATCTTGTCTTTCTTATTTATTTTTTTTGTCTCCAAGGGTTAGATATTCAAGGGTTCTACATACAAGGGTTTGCCCTATGCTATAGCTCTTTGATATACGTGCAGGGTCCAACAATAGTACTCAACCCAATATATCAGGGCACCAACTAAGGAGGCTAGATCATGCCCTTAGTCATACTACCCGACTACCCAGGTACTAGAGAGTATTTTCCCAAGTGTTGTTATCGGTGCCACTATAGCAGTCAGGTGGCTGATCGGTTTATCTAAAGAGGGCTTCAGGAGATCTAGGTCGATCCGTATATAGGTGTTGTCTGATGCGCTACCACTCGAAGGGGTACCAACATGGGTTACAAGGGTGTCCAAAAGATGTGCGCTTAAGTACCACTTGTATTTCTTACGTGTATGAATCCCTCAACTTTGGGTTTATACATGTAATGACAAATCTCTGTAGCTTAAAGATGTCAGAATACATCTCTACCCTGAAAAAAATTTAACCCACAATTTTTTTGCCAAGGAAAGCGCTTTGATACCACTTGTAATATTCCAGATATAAAAACTATGCAAAATAGAAATAAAAATCTAGCAATGGCAGATAAACAACAATATAACCAGAAATACACCACAATAATACGAAAAAAGATATCAAAATAACACCAGAAAGAGAACTTTGATTCTGAGAGCAATGTTCACTTGCCTCTTCGAGGGGGAAACCTCTAGTTGAGAAGAGCTCTATTAAAATAATATCCAAGACAACAGTTCTCATACCCTCGACTCCTATTTATACTAAATATGTCTATCAAAAGAACCATCTAGAGGAAGATCCTTCTAGAAGCAGAAGATTCTATTAGGTCTTCTTACATTTGACTTATTCTTCCTTATTGGTAGGCCTTATTAATATTTACCTTTATTACATAGGAATATATTATTCTACCTACATGAGGGATTAGGTCCCCAACAGTATCTATTGTATTGTGTATCTCTTGTGTTTTCTTTCTGCATCTATTTTATATTTTTGCTATGTGATCCTCTTTTTTCTAACAAGAAACACCAAACCATAAAGGTAAGCAATAATCTCATTAAGAGATAAGGGATAAGTGGTGGATAAAAAGGACCTAGTAGTGCAGGTCACCATTACATGAGGGGATTGTCACTAGGAAAATAACTCCCCAAAACTACCTCTGAGTTCACATGTGCAATGTTACTAAAGTCTAGTGAAGCTTAGTTACATGTATAAGTTCCCCACAAATGATGCTATAATGATCATCATTATGACACTAGTTACAAGATTACATCAATCCACTAGACAACATTAAAACACATTATAACATATCCCTCATCTAGAAATGAAAAAACCCAATCCATGCATCAATATGGATCTTTAATTTTTTAAGCTAGCCATATGAATGCTTCTCCTGGTGCTATAAGGTTTCGAAGTTTCCGCGTTGACCTTAATCTAGATCTAAATAAACCCATTTTCGGTCACATCACAATGGAAAAGGGAATCTAGTAGAATATGTAGGCTCACTCAACAATTGAGGAAGGAAGTACTAACATATCTCAATAAACTATATCCATGCTTGATTCATCCCTTTCAATATTCCAAGAATAGACTAGCTCTTCTTGTGTAGAAAAAATCTTCATGTCTTCTAAAGGACTTGAGGAGTAATCCACTAGAATTTCTTCATACATCAATCCATCCACATAATTTCCTTATTCCATACAATATATGAAAGAAGTATACTTCTTTCACACACACACACACACAGACGAAAAATCAATAACATTTTTATGTTGAAATACAAATGGTAAAGTTACACTCATAAAGTGCACTATGAGATGAAAGAAAAACTTAACAAGAATATCTCTTGATATTGTTCCAATATAATTGAATTCCTTTGAAATCTAGTATCTCAAAATAAGTTGTCCACAAACATATTACATCATAAGAAAAAAAGCCTACATAGGTGTTACATTTTGAAAGTTTCACCCTGAAAACCATAATAAAATTATCCATGGCAGCCTCTTGATATACAAAAAAAGAAAGTAGCAAAATTGTTCAAAACAAATAAGGAAATTAAATCCATTATCCAAAATTGATAGAGCTCATTTAAATAAATATCTGGAGACAAGGGGTAGGGATTTTCCCCTTACCTTTAGTCTACCATGTTGATGGTAGTATTCTATATCTCCAAAGATATTTTTGACAGGGCATCGACTAAGTTGTTTTGCTCCTTATAGATGTGATAATAAGATATATGAGAGATTATTCCCTCCAACAACTTTATTTGGTTATAAATTGGATGGAAACAAATATTTTGTATTCTATGGTTCCCCAACATCTAATCTATAACCAAATTTGAGTAAGCAACAACCTATAATTAATCAATATTTATTTCTACTGTAATTCTTATCAATGTTTCAAGTGCTTTCATTTTATCCCAATTTTTAGTACCTCAAAAGAAAGTAGCCTCAAAAGAAATGTTGCTTGAATAAAAAAAACAAAGTGCACATATAGCGTTGCACGTATTGGGGTTGCTTTAACAGGCCCTATCAAAAAATCCCCATCCTTTTGTTTTGTTAATCTCAAGTGTGCTTATATTTTTAGCACCCCAAGTTTTGAACCCCCATTTTTAAATAATGTATTGTTATAATGTTGAGAGGCCAGAGTGCCCGAACAATTATTAAAAGGCCAGTCTGGCGAAGACATCTAATGATTTGATCATTATTAATAACAAACACATCATTGTCTACTAGATAGATAAGGACTAGAGTTATAGGGGGCTATGATTCCATAAGAGAGGGGGCTTGAGAGGCTAAGTGTTTATTCCTATTGTTAACTACCCTTTTGTCTAAGGGAGGGGATCGGTTACATGAGCTTCTTGGGGAAGGCCAGGAGGTTCCTGATTTCCCCACAAAGTTACTTAAACTTGCCTCTAGTATGATGGGGGGGATTGGTTGCTGGCATGTTCCTTCCTTCACTTCTGCATTCACACCAGTATTCCCCTCACGCACTCCCATGCACACACTTACCCATCCCTTGATCCATCCTCACCTGCATTCGCGTCTTGGCTTGGAAAAGGGAATCGATCTGCTGAAGAATTATCCACGGGATAGTTAGATGTAGTGGTCGCTAGTGTGATCCAACCATGACTTGAGGCCACATGTCTAATATGTGTTGGCCTATGACCAGCGTTGCTCACAATTGTGATTGCTGAAAGTCCCAACATTGATATTCTGGACGAGTTCTGTTGGAGCCCGAATAAGGAGAACGACTGCCTGAGGGACTGCTTGGCAAAGAAGGGTGGAGGTTCGTTCTCTCGGGTGGTGAAAGATGGGTAGAAGAGAGATGGGTACTTGGATTTTTGTGAGAGATGGGAAGCCTGTGAGAGATTGAGAGCTGAATGGTTTGGCAAACCTGTGAGATTTGACTGGCTGGGGAAACATGTGAGAGTTAAATGGTTTGGGAACCCAAGTACACTCTGGAACTGTCCTTTTGGATTCATAGCCCTGGCTTGGGGGTGACACTACTGTTGAGATTTGGAGCAGTGGTGTCTACAGTTGGGTGGAACGTCCTTGGTCTACAACCAATCGGTGTCATATTTCATAAAGATAAGTTCTCTCTGTTATGGTATCATTTACATGTATTTGAATTTTATTTTCATTGTATATTTAATTATCATTTAATTGAATCTCTAGAATATGCATGTTTGTCATTTACTGTTGTGCATGTTGTTAAAGTCTTTTATTTTATGCATCCTTAAATAATGAAAAGGTATCGGTAAGAGAAAGAAGTCCAAGGGCGGGCTTGAAGGTAGCATACCCCAGCCTGTGGTTGGTTGGGTATGTTACAGTTTGGTATCAGAGATTCTGGTTGAAACATCGGGATCGTATGGGCCAAGTCTATTGGTCAGAGTCTCGTGGTCAAGATTGAACTCTCACTGTGAAGTTAAAAATCTCAAGAGGAATGGTGTTGCAGAATCTACGCAGGAGATAAAATGTCAGAGACCCATGGTAAGGGGTTTGAAGGATCGTGACCATCCCCTTCAAATTCGAGAGTGATTGCCACTGTAGGATCAAGAGAGATCTGGGATCGTTGGATCAGAGGACAGGTGAAAAGGGGTCTTCTGATGTAAAGGAAGAAAGGGTTAAGTTCACCACCATCAGATCTCATGGGAGAGAGAGATCAACAGACAACATGCATTGTGGGGAACCAAGTAGCACGGGAGATAATTTCCCAAGGTGGTCCTACAATCGAAACCACAGTTTCCCCAAGGGGTTACATGTCAACATCGGGAGAATTGTGGGGTGAAAAGAGGGTTACTCCAAACCTCTTATGCATTCCCTCGCAATTAGAAAGGCATGCAGTGATGTGACATGTTGGTACTCGAGCGACGAACCTCCGAAGAGAAGAACTAGTCGGAGACCGTCGATCTATAGGAGGACACACGTCAACCGATCATGTGCTATGGGTAAAATCACTTCGGGAAAAGGCGAGTAGGATAAGTTGAGAATTGAGATTTTCGAACCCTGGGGATCCAGAGTGAATCTCATTCATTCGATCCAGGAGGACACGCGGCAGAAATCCATGCACTTTCGGGGAAAGTGAAGGTTGAGAGTTGAATTCTCCGTAGTACGAAGACCCGAAAGGATATCGATCGTCGATTTTCCGAGAGCCATGCATCACCAGATCCAGGACTTTGGATAAAATCCAGTGGGGCCAGATAAGTTTTGAAATTTTATATTTCTAGTTGTTTGCTGGTAAAGGCCAAAGCCCAACCCTCTTGCATAAGGAAAACGCCAATTCCTTTTCCTGAAGCATCACATTCCAGGACAAAGGTATTTGTGAAATTAGGAAGTGCCAGGACTAGAGTGGTGCACATGGCCATCTTCAAGGTTTGAAAATCCTGAGCAGTCACTGGATTCAAGGTGAAAGAATTCTTTTTAAGGAGTGCAGTGAGAGAGGTCGCAATTTTTCCATGGTTTTTAACAAACTTGCGATAATAACTTGTTAAGCCCATAAATCCACGCAAGATTTTGAGAGTCTTTGGGTGAGGCCAATCTTGCATAGCTTCAATCTTTTTAGGATCCACCCTCGCGTCGTGCTTTCCAACAAGATGACCCAAGTATTCGACTTCTGAGGTGCCAAAAGAACATTTAGATTGTTTCAGGAAAAGTTGGTGCTGAGAGAGTAGATGGAGAACTCGATCCACATGAGCAAGATGGTTTGTCCAGGTTTTTCTATAGATGAGGATATCATCAAATAAAACTAAGACAAAATGATGGATAAAAGGACGGAAGACATGATTCATGAGGATTTGGAAAGTGGAGCGAGCATTACAAAAACCAAAGGGCATGACCAAAAGCTCATAGCGGCCCTCATGAGTTATAAAGGAAGTGTTAGGAATGTCTACCTCTTTCATATGGATCTGGTGGTAGCCAGAAATAAGATTAAGTTTAGTAAATAACTGGGCACCACTCAATTCATCCAAGAGGTCATCAATGACAGGAATGGGAAATTTGTCTTTAATGGTGAGTTTTTTGAGGGCATGCAAATCAGGACACATGCGCCAAGAAACTTCTTTATTCATGACCATCACCACATGAAAAGAGTAGGGGCTTGTACTAGGGCAAATAACACCTGCATTAAGCAATTCTTGACCCATTTTCTCAATTTCATTTTTTTGGGAAAAGGGGTGACGATAGGGACGAATATTGGGAGGAAGGATTCCTCGAACAAGGGGAATGGAATGACCATGAACACCACGGGAAGGAGGGAGTCCTTGAGGAGTGGAAAAAACCATTTGATGTTTAGAGAGGATGGATTGGAGGTCCTGCGACATAGAGGGTGTCTCAGTTGCTTGTATGGCATGGAGTTGGGCAATAATGCCCGAATGACCTTTTTTGAGCAGTTTTTCCATGTGATGGTAACTAATGATCTTAAAGGAACCAACGGTGATGCCTTGGAAATTTATATTGTTAGCCCTCCTGGTCGAATTTCATGGTTAATTCCTTAAAATCCATGAGAATGGGACCTAAGGTCCTTAGCCAATTTTCACCCAACACAATGTCACAACCACACATGTCAATAGCAAACATATGAGATTTTAGGTGGTGGTCACCGATTTGGAGATGCATATTTTCACAACGCCCTCCACATTTCATGGACCCACCATTGGCAATCATGATTTGGAAATTATTGAGTACATGGATATAGTAATTAGTTTCTTGCGCAATGCGGCGATGAATAAAATTATGGGTGCTTCCACTATCAACAAGAATGATGACCTTCCTATTCTTGATGTAGTCAATTATTTTCAGGGTTTGGGGAGCAGAGAAGCCAGTGATAGCATTTAGGGAAATGATCAGTTCTACTTCGGGAGGGTTTGAGGGAGGGGAAATGTCGGTGGGCTTAGGTGACTCAGACACAAGGGGAGCTTCACCATCCTCTTCTAAAACATCCTCCGAGGTGGCCATAAAAATATTTTGTTCCTTACACTTGTGTCTCAGAAAATATTTTTCATCACAATTATAACAAATGCCTTTGAGTTGGCATTCATCCATTTCGGCCCTGGTCAATTTTTGGATCCTTAGTGGAGTAGAAGGAGGAGTGGGATTTATTGGTTTAGTGCGAGGAATAAAGGAGGGTTTCCAGTTTTGAGAAGAGATAACCTGTTGTGATTCCTTAGCTCATTTAGTAGCCTCCACCCAACTATGAGGCTGAGCCATGAGGACATGGGCATGAATCTCATCCTTGAGTCCACTAATAAAACATTCTCGGAAAAAAACATCAGACATGCCCTCTGTATGAAAATCCAGTCGCTCAAAAGAAGCTAGAAAGTCTTCCACTATGAAATATTGTTTCAACTTTGTCAAGTGGCCTAAATGGTTGGTGTTAGTGTCAAAGCGTTCATAAAGCTCTGCCACAAAGTGTGTCCAAGCAACATACCCTTGACGGACAATTTTTCTCCATTGCCACCATTTCCAACGTTCCTGATATAGATGGAGAACACCATACTGGAGTTTGGGCAAGTCATCTATAATTCCATACAAAGAGAAAGAATGTTCCATTTGAGTGACCCAACCAGTGGGATCTGAGCCATCAAATTTGGTCACATCCACCCATGGAAGGCATAGGTCATGCTGAAAGTGATGGGGCTGAAAATTATGGGAATGAGAGGAAGTTTCAACTTTGGTATGAAAAGGTGGGTTAGATAAAGGGGGATCTGCAACTTGGTGTAGATCACCGAAGTGACAGATTCAAGCTAGGTAGTCATGTCTTGTTTGAGGTCTTCTTTGAGTTCCGCGATTGAGGTGATGATGGAGGAATGCATGTTTTTATTGATGGTTGCAATATTGGCATTGAGTTGTCTCACTTATTGTTGGGTCTCTGTGAAATTATATTGCAAGGTATTGAAGAGAGCTTCCAAGTCTTGGCTACGAGTATGGGCCATGATGACGAGGGAACCGAAAAGGGGTGGGTGGGGTCAAAAATTTTGCTGAAAAATGATAGGTATGAATGTAATAAGGGCGAAGAGATAAATCCAATGGAATAGGTCTCAAATAATGGTGCAAAAAATTCCAGACTTGTTTTTTGTTTTACACCTGCGGAATTATACTCCGGTCTGAAGAATATTGTAGTGATGAAATGCCCAAATGCTTAACCAGGAATAAATGTGTAGTGATTTGGAAAATTGAACACAGTTGTGTGGAAATAGATATTGTCTTTCTTATTTTTTTTTTTCGTCCCCAAGGTTTAGGTATTCAAGGGTTCTACATACAAGGGTTTGCCCTATGCTATAGCTCTTTGATATACGTGCAGGGTCCAACAATAGTGCTCAACCCAATATCTCAGGGCACCAACTAAGGAGGCTAGATCGTGCCCTTAGTCATACTACCCGACTAACAAGGTACTAGAGAGTATCTTCCCAAGTGTTGTTATCGGTGGCACTATAGCAGTCAAGTGCCTGATTGGTTTATCTAAAGAGGGCTTCAAGAAATCTAGGTCGATCCGTATATAGGTGTTGTCTGATGCGCTACCACTCGAAGGGGTACCAACATGGGTTACAAGGGTGTCCAAAAGATGTGCGCTCAACTACCACTTGTATTTCCTACATTTATGAATCCCTCAACTGTGAGTTTATCCACGTAATGACAAATATCTGCAGCTTAAAGATGTCGGAATACATCTCTACCTTGAAAAAAATTTAACCCACAATTTTTTGCCGAGGAAAGTGCTTTGATACCACTTGTAATATTCAAGATATAAAAAGTATGCAAAACAGAAATAAAATCCTAGCAATGGCAGATAAACAACAATATAACCAGAACAACATCACAATAATACGAAAAAAGATATCAGAATAACACTAGAAAGAGCACTTTGATTCTGAGAGCAATGTTCACTTGCCTCTTCGAGGGGGAAACCTCTAGTTGAGCAGAGCTCTATTAAAATAATATCCAAGACAACAGTTCTCATACCCTCAACTCCTATTTATACTGAATATGTCTATCAAAAGAACCATCTAGAGGAAGATCCTTCTAGAAGCAGAAGATTCTATTAGGTCTTCTTACATTCAAGTTATTCTTCTTTATTGCTAGGCCTTATTAATATTTACCTTTATTACATAGGAATATATTATTGTACCTACATGAGGGGTTAGGTCCCCAACAGTCTCTATTGTATTGTGTATCTCTTGTGTTTTATTTCTGCATCTATTTTATATTATTGCTATGTGATCCTCTTTTTTCTAAGAAGAAACACCAAACCATAAAGGTAAGCAATAATCTCATTAAGAGATAAGGGATAAGTGGTGGATAAAAAGGACCTAGTAGTGTAGGTCACCATTACATGAGGGGCTGGTCACTAGGAAAATAACTCCCCAAAACTACCTCTGTGTGCACATGTGCAATGTTACTAGAGTCTAGTGAAGCTTAGTTACATGTATAAGTTCCCCACAAATGATGTTATAATGATCATCATTATGACACTAGTTACAATATTACATCAATCCACTAGACAACATTAAAACACATTATAACATATCCCTCATCTAGAAATGAAAAAACCCAATCCATGCATCAATATGAATCTTTAATTTTTTAAGCTAGCCATATGAATGCTTCTCCTAGTGCTATAAGGTTTGGAAGTTTCCGCGTTGACCTTAATCTAGATCTAAACAAACCCATTTTAGGTCACATCACAATGGAAAAGGGAATCTAGTAGAATATGTAGGCTCACTCAACAATTGAGGAAGGAAGTACTAACATATCTCAATAAACTATATCCATGCTTGATTCATCCCTTTCAATATTCCAAGAATAGACTAGCTCTTCTTGTGTAGAAAAAATCTTCATGTCTTCTAAAGGACTTGAGTAGTAATCCACTTGAATTTCTTCATAGATCAATCCATCACAATAATTTCCTTATTCCATACAATATATGCAAGAAGTATACTACTTTCACACACACACACACATGAAAAATCCATAACATTTTTATGTAGAAATACAAATGGTAAAGTTACACTCATAAAGTGCACTATGACATGAAAGAAAAACTTAACAAGAATAGCTCTTGATATTGTTCCAATATAATTGTATTCCTTTGAAATCTAGTATCTCAAAATAAGTTGTCCACAAACATATTACATCATAAGAAAAAAAGCCTAGATAGGTGTTACATTTTGAAAGTTTCACCCTGAAAACCATAATAAAATTATCCATTGCAGCTTCTTGATATACAAAAAAGGAAAGTAGCAAAATTGTTCAAAACAAATAAGGAAATTAAATCCATTATCCAAAATGGATAGAGCTCATTTAAATAAATATCTGGAGACAAGGGGTAGGGATTTTCCCCCTACCTTTACTCTACCATGTTGATGGTAGTATTCTATATCTCCAAAGATATTTTTGACAGGGCATCGACTAAGTTGTTTTTCTCCTTATAGATGTGATAATAAGATATATGAGAGATTATTCCCTCCAACAACTTTATTTGGTTATAAATTGGATGGAAACAAATATTTTGTATTCTATGGTTCCCCGACATCTAATCTATAACCAAATTTGAGTAAGAAACAACCTATAATTAATCAATATTTATTTCTACTGTAATTCTTATCAATGTTTCAAGTGCTTTCATTTTATCCCAATTGTTAGTACCTCCAAAAAAAAGTAGCCTCAAAAGAAATGTTGGTTGAATAAAAAAAACAAAGTGAAGATATAGACTTGCATGTATTGGGGTTGCTTTAACAGGCCCTATCAAAAAATCTCCATGCTTTTGTTTTGTTAATCTCAAGTGTGCCTATATTTGTAACACCCCAAGTTTTGAACCCCCATTTTTAAATAATGTATTGTTACAATGTTGAGAGGCCAGAGTGCCCGAACAATTATTAAAAGGCCAGTCTAGCCAAGACATCTAATGTTTTGATCATTATTAATAACAAACACATCATTGTCTACTAGACAGACAAGGACTACAGTTATAGGGGGCTATGATTCCAAAAGAGAGGGGGCTTGAGTGGCTAAGTGTTTATTCCTATTGTTAACTACCCTTTTGTCTAAGGGAAGGGATCGGTTACATGAGCTTCTTGGGGAAGGCCAGGAGGTTCTTGATTCCCCCAAAAAGTTACTTAAACTTGCCTCTGGTATGATGGGGGGGATTGGTTGCTGGCTTGTTCATTCCTTCACTTCTGCAGTCACACCATTATTCCCCTCACGCACTCCCATGCACACACTTACCCATCCCTTGATCCATCCTGACCTGCATTCGCGTCTTGGCTTGGAAAAGGGAATCGATCTGCTGAAGAATTATCCATGGGATAGTTGGATGTAGTAGTCGCTGGTGTGATCCAGCCATGACTTGAGGCCACATGTCTAAGATGTGTTGGCATGTGACCAGCCTTGCTCACCGCTGCAATTCCTGAAAGTCCCAACATTGATATTCTAGACCAGTTGCGATGGAGCCCGAATAAGGGGAACGACTGCCTGAGTGACTGTCTGGAAAAGAAGGGTGGAGGTTCGTTCTCTTGGGTGGTGAAAGCTGGGTAGAAGAGAGATGAGTACTTGGATTGTTGTGAGATCTGGGAAGCCTGTGAGAGATTGAGAGCTAAATGGTTTTGGAAACCTGTGAGAGTTGACTGGCTTGGGAAACCTATGAGAGTTAAATGGTTTGGGAACCCAAGTACACTCTGGAACTGTCCTTGTGGATTCATAGCCTTGGCTCGCTGGTGACACTGTTATTGAGATTTGGAGCAGTGGTGTCTACGGTTGGGTGGAACATCCTTGTTCTACAACCAATCGGTGTGATATTTCATACAAATAAGTTCTCTCTGTTATGGTATCATTAACATGTATTTGAATTTTATTTTCATTGTATATTTAATTATCATTTAATTGAATCTCTAGACTATGCATGTTTGTCATTTACTATTGTGCTTGTTTTTAAATTCTTTTCTTTTATGCATCCTTAAATAATGAAAAGGAATCGGTAAGAGAAAGAATTCCAAGGGCGGGCTTGAAGGTAGCATACCCTAGCCTATGGTTGGTTGGGTATGTTACAGTTTGGTATCAGAGCTTCTGGTTGAAACACCGGGCCGGTATGGTCCAAGTCTATTGGTCAGAGTCTCTTGGTCGAGATCGAACTCTCACCGTGAAGTTAAAAGGCTCAGGAGGAATGGTGTTGCAAAAGCTACGCAGGAGATAGAATGTCATAGACCCATGGTAAGGGGTTTCAAGGATCGTGATCATCCCCTTTGAATTCGAGAGTGATTGCCACTGTAGTAGTAGGAGAGATCCGGGATCGTTGGATCAGAGGACAGGTGAAAAGGGGTCTTCTGATGTAAAGGAAGAAAGGGTTAAGTTCACCACCATCAGATCTCATGGGAGAGAGAGATCAACGGACAACATGCATTGTAGGGAACCAAGTAGCACAGGAGATAATTTCCCAATGTGGTCCTGCAATCCAAACCACGATTTCCCCAAGGGGTTACATGTCAACATCAGGAGAATTGTGGGGTGAAAAGAGGGTTACTCAAAACCGTTGATGTGTTCCCCCGCAATTTGAAAGGCATGCAGTGATGTGACATGTTGGTACTCCAGCGACGAACCTCCGAAGAGAAGAACTAGTCGGAGACCGTCGATCTATAGGAGGACACACGTCAACCGATCATGTGCTCTGGGTAAAAGCACTCCGGGAAAAGGCAAGCAGGAAAAGTTGAGAATTGAGATTTTTGGACCCCGAAGATCTAGAGTGAATCTCAGTCATTCAATCCAGGAGGACACACAGCAGAAATCCACGAACTTCCGGGGAAAGAGAAGGTTGAGAGTTGAGTTCTCCACAGTACGAAGACCCGAAAGGATCTCGATCGTCGATTTGTCGAGAGCCACATAGCACCAGATCCATGACTTTGGATAAAATCCAGTGCGGCTAGATAAGTTTTGAAATCTGATATTCCCAGTTGTTTGCTAGTAAAGGCCAAAGGCCAACCCTCTTTCATAAGGACAACGCCAATTCCTTTTCCTGAAGCATCACATTCCAGGACAAAGGTATTTGTGAAATTAGGAAGTGCCAGGACTGGAGTGGTGCACATGGCCATCTTCAAGGTTTGAAAAGCCTGAGCAGTCACTGCATTCAAGGTGAAAGAATTCCTTTTAAGGAGTGCAGTGAGAGAGGTCGCAATCTTTCCATGGTTCTTAACAAACTTGTGATAATAACTTATTAAGCCCAGAAATCCATGCAAGATTTTTAGAGTCTTTGGGTGAGGCCAATCTTGCATAGCTTCAATCTTTTTAGTATCCACCCTCGCGTCGTGCTTTCCAACAAGATGACCCAAGTATTCGACTTCTGAGGCGCCAAAAGAACATTTAGATTGTTTCAGGAAAAGTTGGTTCTGAGAGAGAAGATTGAGAAATCGATCCACATGAGAAAGATGGTCTGTCCAGGTTTTTCTATAGATGAGGATATCATCAAATAAAACTAAGACAAAATGATGGAGAAAAGGACAGAAGACATGATTCATGAGGATTTGGAAAGTGCAGGGAGCCTTACACAAACCAAAGGGCATGACCAAAAGCTCATAGTGGCCCTCATGAGTTATAAAGGAAGTCTTAGGAATGTCTACCTCTTTCATATGGATCTGGTGGTAGCCAGAAATAAGATCAAGTTTAGTAAATAACTGGGTGCCACTCAATTCATCCAAGAGGTCATCAATGACAGGAATGGGAAATTTCTCTTTAATGGTGAGTTTTTTTAGGGCACGGAAATCAGGACACATGCACCAAGAACCTTCTTTATTCATGACCATCACCACATGAGAAGAGTAGGGGCTCGTACTAGGGCAGATAACACCTGCGTTAAGCAATTCTTGAACCATTTTCTCAATTTCATTTTTTTGGGAAAAGGGGTGACAATAGGGACGAATATTGGGAGGAAGGCTTCCTTGGACAAGCAGAATGGAATGATCATGAACACCACAGGAAGGACGGAATCCTTGAGGAGTGGAAAAAACAATTTGATGTTTAGAGAGGATGGATTGGAGGTCCTGCGACATAGAGGGTGTCTCAGTTGCTTGTATGGCATGGAGTTGGGCAATAACGCACGAATGACCTTTTTTGAGCAATTTTTCCATGTGATGGGAACTAATGATCTTAGGGGAACCAACGGTGATGCCTTGGAAATTTATATTGTTGGCCCTCCTGGTTGAATTGCATGGTTAATTCCTTAAAATCCATGAGAATGGGACCTAAGGTCCTTAGCCAGTTTGCACACAACACAATGTCACAACCACCCATGTCAATAGCAAACATATGAGATTTTAGGTGGTGGTCACCGATTTGGAGATGCAGATTTTCACAACGCCCTCCACATTTCATGGACCCACCATTGGCAATCATGATTTGGAAATTATTGACTACACAGATATAGTAATTAGTTTCTTGGGAAATGCAGCGATGAATAAAATTATGGGTGCTTCCACTATCAACAAGAATGATGACCTTCCTATTCTTGATGTAGCCAATTATTTTGAGGGTTTGGGGAGTAGAGAAGCCAGTGATAGCATTTAGGGAAATGACCAGTTCTACTTCGGGAGGGTCTGAGGGAGGGGAAATGTCGGTGGGCTTAGGTGACTCAGACACAAGGGGAGGTTCACCATCCTCTTCTGAAACATCCTCCGAGATGGCCATAAAAATATTTTGTTCCTTACACTTGTGTCTCGGAAAATATTTGTCATCACAATTATAACAAAGGCCTTTGAGTTGGCATTCATCCATTTCAGCCCTGGTCAATTTTTGGATCTTTAGTGGAGTAGAAGGAGGAGTGGGATTTATTGGTTTAGTGCGAGGAATAAAGGAGGGTTTCCTATTTTGAGAAGAGATAACCTATTTTTCTTCCTTAGCTCATTTAATAGCCTCCACCCAACTATGAGGCTGAGCCATGAGGACATGGGCACAAATATCATCCTTGAGGTCACTAATAAAACATTCTCGGAAAAAAGCATCAGACATGCCCTTTGTATCAAAACACACTCGCTCAAAAGAAGATATAAAGTCTTCCACTCTGAAATATTGTTTCAACTTTGTCAAGCGGCCTAAATGGTTGGTGTAAGTGTCAAAGCGTTCATAAAGCTTTGCCACAAAGTGTGTCCAAGCAACATACCCTTGACGGACAATTTTTCTCCATTGCCATCATTTCCAACGTTCCTGATCTAGATGGAGAACACCATACCGGAATTTGGCAAAGTCATCTATAATTCCATCCAAAGAGAAATAATGTTCCATTTGAGTGACCCAACCAGTGGGATCTGAGCCATCAAATTTGGTCACATCCACCCGTGGAAGGCATAGGTCATGCTGAAAGTGATGGGGCTGAATATTATGGGAATGAGAGGAAGTTTCAACTTTGGTATGAAAAGGTGGTTTAGATAAAGGGGGATCTACAGCTTGGTGTAGATCACCGAAGTGACAGATTCAAGCTAGGTAGTCATGTCTTGTTTGAGGTCTTCTTTGAGTTCCGCGATTGAGGCGATGATGGAGGAATGCATGTTTTTATTGATGGTTGCAATATTGGCATTGAGTTGTCTCACTTATTGTTGGGTCTCTGTGAAATTAGATTGCAAGGTATTGGAGAGAGCTTCCAAGTCTTGGCTACAAGTATGGGCCATGATGACGAGGGAACCGAAAAGGGGTGGGTGGGGTCAAAAATTTTGCTGAAAAATGATAGGTATGAATGTGATAAGGGCGAAGAGATAAATCCAATGGAATAGGTCTCAAATAATGGTGCAAAAATTTCCAGACTTGTATTTTTTTTACACCTACAGAATTCTACTCCGGTCTGAAGAATACTGTAGTGATGAAATGCCCAAATGCTTAACCAAGAATAAATGTGTAGTGATTTGGAAACTCGAACATGGTTATGTGGAAATAGATCTTGTCTTTTTTAGTTTTTTTTTTCGTCCCCAAGGGTTAGGTATTCAAGGGTTCTACATACAAGGGTTTGCCCTATGCTATAGCTCTTTGATATACGTGCAGGGTCCAACAATAGTACTCAACCCAATATCTTAAGGCACAAACTAAGGAGGCTAGACCATGCCCTTAGTCATACTACCCGACTACCCAGGTACTAGAGAGTATCTTCCCAAGTGTTGTTATCGGTGGTACTATAGCAGTCAGGCGGCTGATCGGTTTATCTAAAGAGGGCTTCAGGAAATCTAGGTCTATTCGTATATAGGTGTGGTCTGATGCGCTACCACTCGAAGGGGTACCAACATGGGTTAAAAGGGTGTCCAAAAGATGTGCGCTTAAGTACCACTTGTATTTCCTACGTGTATGAATCCCTCAACTATGGGTTTATGCACATAATGACAAATCTCTGTAGCTTAAAGATGTCGGAATACATATCTACCCTGAAAAAAATTTAACCCACAATTTTTTTCCGAGGAAAGCGCTTTGATACCACTTGTAATATTCCAAATATAAAAAGTATGCAAAACATAAATAAAATTCTAGCAATGGCAGATAAACAAAATTATAACCAGAACAACACCACAATAATATGAAAAAAGATACCAGAATAACACCAGAAAGAGCACTTTGATTCTGAGAGAAATGTTCACTTGCCTCTTCGAGGGGGAAACCTCTAGTTGAGCAGAGCTCTATTAAAATTATATCCAAGACAACAGTTCTCATACCCTCGACTCCTATTTATACTAAATATGTCTATCAAAAGAACCATCTAGAGGAAGATCCTTCTAGAAGTAGAAGATTCTATTAGGTCTTCTTACATTCGACTTATTCTTCCTTATTGGTAGGCCTTATTAATATTTACCTTTATTACATAGGAATATATTATTCTACCTACATGAGGGGTTAGGTCCCCAACAGTCTCTATTGTATTGTGTATCTCTTGTGTTTTATTTCTGCATCTATTTTATATTATTGCTATGTGATCCTCTTTTTTCTAACAAGAAACACCAAACCATAAAGGTAAGCAATAATCTCATTAAGAGATAAGGGATAAGTGGTGGATAAAAAGGACCTAGTAGTGTAGGTCACCATTACATGAGGGGTTGGTCACTAGGAAAATAACTCCCCAAAACTACCTCTATGTGCACATGTGGAATGTTACTAAAGTCTAGTGAAGCTTAGTTACATGTATAAGTTCCCCACAAATGATGTTATAATGATCATCATTATGACACTAGTTACAAGATTACATCAATCCACTAGACAACATTAAAACACATTATAACATATCCCTCATCTAGAAATGAAAAAACCCAATCCATGCATCAATATGGATCTTTAATTTTTTAAGCTAGCCATATGAATGCTTCTCCTGGTGCTATAAGGTTTGGAAGTTTCCGCGTTGACCTCCATCTAGATCTAAATAAACCCATTTTAGGTCACATCACAATGGAAAAGGGAATATAGTAGAATATGTAGGCTCACTCAACAATTGAGGAAGGAAGTACTAACATATATCAATAAACTATATCCATGCTTGATTCATCCCTTTCAATATTCCAAGAATAGACTAGCTCTTCTTGTGTAGAAAAAATCGTCATGTCTTCTACAGGACTTGAGGAGTAATCCACTAGAATTTATTCATACATCAATCCATCCACATAATTTCCTTATTCCATCCAATATATGCAAGAAGTATACTTCTTTCACACACACACACAGACGAAAAATCCATAAATTTTTTATGTTGAAATACAAATGGTAAAGTTACACTCATAAAGTGCACTATGACATGAAAGAAAAACTTAACAAGAATAGCTCTTGATATTGTTCCAATATAATTGAATTCCTTTGAAATCTAGTATCTCAAAAGAAGTTGTCCACAAACATATTACATCATAAGAAAAAAAGCCTAGATAGGTGTTACATTTTGAAAGTTTCACCCTAAAAACCATAATAAAATTATCCATTGCAGCCTCTTGATATACAAAAAAAGAAAGTAGAAAAATTGTTCAAAACAAATAAGGAAATTAAATCCATTATCCAAAATGGATAGAGCTCATTTAAATAAATATCTGGAGACAAGGTGTAGGGATTTTCCCCTTACCTTTACTCTACCATGTTGATGGTAGTATTCTATATCTCCAAAGATATTTTTGGCAGGGCATCGACTAAGTCGTTTTGCTCCTTATAGATGTGATAATAAGATATATGAGAGATTATTCCCTCCAACAACTTTATTTGGTTATAAATTGGATGGAAACAAATATTTTGCATTCTATGGTTCCCCAACATCTAATCTATAACCAAATTTGAGTAAGCAACAACCTATAATTAATCAATATTTATTTCTACTGTAATTCTTATCAATGTTTCAAGTGCTTTCATTTTATCCCAATTGTTAGTACCTCCAAAAAAAGTAGCCTCAAAAGAAATGTTGCTTGAATAAAAAAAACAAAGTGCACATATAGCCTTGCATGTATTGGGGTTGCTTTAACAGGCCCTATCAAAAAATCCCCATGCTTTTGTTTTGTTAATCTTAAGTGTGCTTATATTTGTAACACCCAAAGTTTTGAACCCCCATTTTTAAATAATTTATTGTTACAATGTTGAGAGGCCAGAGTGCCTGAACAATTATTAAAAGGCCAGTCTGGCCAAGACATCTAATGTTTTGATCATTATTAATAACAAACACATCATTGGCTACTAGATAGACAAGGACTAGAGTTACAGGGGGCTATGATTCCACAAGAGAGGGGGCTTGAGTGGATAAGTATTTATTCCATTTGTTAACTACCTTTTTTTCTAAGGGAGGGGATCGGTTACATGAGCTTCTTGGGGAAGGCCAGGAGGTTCTTGATTTCCCCACAAAGTTACTTAAACTTGCCTCTGGTATTATTGGGGGGGGGGTTGGTTCTTGGCTTGTTTGTTCCTTCACTTATTTATTCACACCATTATTCCCCTCACACACTCCCATGCACACACTTACCCATCCCTTGATCCATCCTCACCAGCATTCGCGTCTTGGCTTGGAAAAGGGAATCGATCTGCTGAAGAATTATCCAGAGGATAGTTGGCTGTAGTGGTCACTGGTGTGATCCAGCCATGATTTGAGGCCACATGTCTAAGATGTGTTGGCCTGTGACCAGTGTTGCTCACAGCTGCAATTCCTGAAGGTTCCAACATTGAGATTCTGGACTAGTTGCGCTGGAGCCCGAATAAGGAGAACGACTGCCTGAGGGACTGTGTGGCAAAGAAGGGTGGAGGTTCATTCTCTCGGGTGGTGCAAGCTGGGTAGAAGAGAGATGGGTACTTGGATTGTTGTGAGAGCCGGGAAGCCTGTGAGATATTGACAGCTGAATGGTTTGGGAAACCTGTGAGAGTTGACTGGCTTGGGAAACCTGTGAGAGTTAAATGGTTTGGGAACCCAAGTACACTCTGGAACCGTCCTTGTGGATTCATAGCCCTATCTCGAGGGTGACACTGATGTTGAGATTTGGAGCAGTGGTGTCTACGGTTGGCTGGAACGTCCTTGGTCTACAGCCAATCAGTGTCATATTTCATAAAGATAAGTTCTCTCTGTTATGGTATCATTTACATATATTTGAGTTTTATTTTCATTGTATATTTAATTATCATTTAATTGAATCTCTAGACTATGCATGTTTTTCATTTACTGTTTTGCATGTTGTTAAAGTCTTCTCTTTTATGCATCCTTAAATAATGAAAAGGTATCGATAAGAGAAAGATGTCCAAGGGAGGGCTTGAATGTAGCATACCCCAGCCTGTGGTTGGTTGGGTATGTTACAGTTTGGTATCAGAGCCTTTGGTTGAAACACCAGGCAGGTATGGGCCAAGTCTGTTGGTCAGAGTCTCATGGTCGAGATCGAACTCTCACTATGAAGTTAAAAAGCTCGGGAGGAATGGTGTTGCAGAATCTACGCAGGAGATAGAATGTCAGAGACCCGTGGTAAGGGGTTTGAAGGATCGTGACTGTCCCCTTTGAATTCGAGAGTGATTTCCACTGTAGGATCAGGAGAGATCCGTGATCGTTGGATCGGAGGACAGGTGAAAAGGGGTCTTCTGATGTAAAGGAAGAAAGGGTTAAGTTCACCACCATCAGATCTCATGGGAGAGAAAGATCAACGGCTAACATGCATTGTTGGGAACCAAGTAGCACAGGAGCTAAT
Organism: Picea engelmannii; assembly: GCA_009831015.1. NCBI lineage: Eukaryota > Viridiplantae > Streptophyta > Pinopsida > Pinales > Pinaceae > Picea > Picea engelmannii. The sequence continues at coordinate 791,407 of ML780796.1, forward strand.
TTCCCAAGGTGGTCCTGCAATCCAAACCACAGTTTCTCCAAGGGGTTACATGTCAACATTAGGAGAATTGTGGGGTGAAAAGCGGGTTACTCCAAATCGCTGATGTGTTCCCCCGCAATTTGAAAGGCATGCATTGATGTGACATGTTGGTACTCGAGCGACGAACCTCCGAAGAGAAGAACTAGTCGAAGACCATCGATCTATAGGAAGACACATGTCAACCGATCATGTGCTCCGGGTAAAAGCACTCCAGGAAAAGGCGAGCAGGAGAAGTTGAGATTTGAGATTTTCGGACCCCGGAGATCCAGAGTGAATCTCAGTCGTTCGATCTAGGAGGACATGCGACAGAAATCCACACACTTCTGGGGAAAGTGAAGGTTGAGAGTTCAGTTCTCTGTAGTACGAAGACCCAAAAGGATCTCGATCATCAATCTGCCGAGAGCCACACATCACTAGATCCAGGACTTTGGATAAAATCCAGTGGGGCCAGATAAGTTTTGAAATTTGATATTTCCAAAGTCCGAAGACCCGAAGTAAGCCTCAACCGTCAGATTAAGGAGGACACACGGTGTAGATCTGTGGACTCTGGGTGAAGACCCGAAGTGAATCTTAGTCATCCGATCCAAGAGGACACATGGTGACAAATTGGCCAGTTCGGGAATTTGGAGTTCGAGAGAGTTGGAAGTGTGCTAGTATGGAAACTCCCGAAGTCCCGAAGCCCGAAGAGCCGAAGTGAGGGGGCATGATGATGTCACTAGGAAGTGATGTGGACCCTAGAATTTCTTAAGTGACAGGGCTTACGGACGTCACCTGGGATGACGTGGACAGATGGGATGTGTGTCACGTGTCAGTAATATTTGACCATTTGAAGTATTGAAAAGTCAATTAGAATGTGACACATGTCACCCACCTGATTGGGCCACGTGTCCACTTCCAATATTTCACCATGTGGCGACATATCGTGCAGTCCGAAGACTGGGCAGTCCAAAGGGGAAATATGTGATAGGTTGCATTGGGTCAAAAACTCCCGAAGGCCGTGTTACATATAGACCGTTGATTCCAGAAGACACACATCGAAGGATCGTCAACTTCGGGTGAAAGCACTCTGGGAGAAAGTGCAGGAGGGAAGTTTGAAACTTCCAAATCCTGGAGAGCCGAAACAATTCACAGTTGTTGATCTGTGGGAGGACACCCATCGACAGATCATGAAATTTGGGTAAAATCATTATGGGAGGAGGCAAGCGAGAAAATTTGAGACTCCCGAAGTGCGGAGTCCCGAAGAGGATCTCAATCGTTGATCGTGAAAGAGAACGAGGACCATTGATCCGGTCCTAGATGAAATTTCCGAAGTCCCGAAGCTCTAGAAAAGTGATTTTTCAACTAAGCATCGGGTCATGGCCATGGTCATATGTAGATTGAGAGCTGAGGGAAGGAGGGATAAGGACCGAATTGGTTGTCTTCGAGACAGAAAGGTGCTAAGGAAGAATTTAGCCGAAGTTTCTAGTCGTGGTCACCTGGGAAGGTGGTTTGAAGGAAGCGCCTGCACAGGATGAAGTTTTGTGTCGGCCAAGGATAACAAGACGCTGTTATTTTTAGAGAATGGGGATATGATCTGCATGAACAAAAAAAAAAAAAAAGAGACCTGTAGCATGGTTTGGAAATTTTGTTTATAATATGCGTAATTCTAACAAAATGGTCACTCGCACATTTTGCAGAATTAAGGGGCTTAAGCACATCAACTCAGGATTGATATTGAAGAAATGGAAGAAGGTGGAGGAGCCTCCAGTCATGATAAGGAGTTTGAATGCCAGAATACCAGAGTTGGTAATGCAGAGACAGAGTCCAATGGATGCAAGGAAAAAGGAGAGCAGGAAACGTTAATAGAAATGGTAAGAAGCTTGAAGATGGAAGTGCAGAGCTACAAAGAAGACAACGAGAGAATGATGAGAGAGAAAATTTATATAAATGCTTAAGTGTTGCAGAGCTTAAATCAATTACAGAGACAAATTAATAAGGGATCAAACTCAAGACAAGAGGAAGAAGGTAGGTGCCATGAAAGAAGGGATGATCATGGAAGAGCTGGTTATTCCAGAAGTGCCAGTAGAGCTCGTGGACACCACTCACCTCCTTACTCAGAAAGAGATTTTTATGCATCGAAAGATCTCGTAAGCAATTCAGAGGTGTCTTCTATTAGACACCAAAGAAGGAAAAAAGTGGTAGATAGTTTGTAAGGAGAGTTGAGGAAGCTCAAGCCACCTTCCTTCAATGGTGAAAGAGAAAGGGAAGATGATGCCGAAGCATGGTTGCTTGGGCTCCAGAGTTATTTTCAGCTGCATAACTATCCGTCCAACCCGAAATCCATGATTGCCACCTACCATTTACATGTGAAAGTTGCAATGTGGTGGGACCAACTGAAGCAAGTGGAACATGTTAATGAAAGTAGGATAACTTGGAAGCAGTTCAAGAAGTAGTTCCATAAGGAGTAACTCTCAGAGCATTTCTATGACAAGAAAATCCAGGAGTTATTTGAACTCAAGTTGGGAAGCATGACTATGGTAGAGTACGAGAAGAAGTTCTTGGGGTTGTTAAAGTATGTCAGGTCCATTGGTGATGAGAAAGTGAAGATGCAGAGGTTTCTAAGTGGACTGCCATCCTTTTATAAGGAAAAGATCAAGTATTATGAACCCAGGGCCTTTACTAAGGCCATCAGGAAAGCTAAATACCTGTATGAACAAGGCCAGGGAAGAGAATCCTTGCAAAAAACTTGGAAGGACAGGAAAAATGTGAAGTCCAATTAGAGGAGGAAAGGATTCAAACCTCCCTTCAATAGGAATGAGCCTAATAGAAATCATCAAGATCAGTATGCTAAGGGGGATTTCAAGAAGGAAGATTCCTTGGGGAAAAGGGGAAGACCACCAATCCAATGTTAGGGATGCAAGGAACATGACTTGTACAAGAATTTCCCACACTGAAAGGACCAAGTGAATATTGTGAACAACATCCAAGAGGCTACAATAGTTGAAGATATGGGAAGAATCTATGCATCTTTAGATGATCGACAAGAAGATTACCAGTCCAATATGATCGAGGTGGAAGGTAAGATCATAAATCAGCCTGTTTTTATTTTGATTGATTCAGGAGAAATTCATTTCTACATTGATCCTAAGACAGATTATAGATTACATTTGGATAAAAGAAAACTTGGAAAAGAAAGCTTGGTTTAGTTAGCCACTGGAACCAAAAGAAGAATCCATGATATGGTTAGAAGTTGTTCCATAAGTCTTAATGGCGTGAATACTAGTATGGATCTAAATATCATACCATTGGGGTATTATGATGTTCTGATTGGAATGGATTGGTTGGACAAGCATCATGTTGTCCTAGATTATCATAACAAGACATTTACATGTCTTAATGGAAACAAAAAATAGAGCACTGTGAAAGGAGTTCCAAGACCCATCTCTATAAGGGAGATTTCATCCTTACAGCTGAAAAGATGTTTTAGGAAAGGATGACAATTATATGCAGCTCATGTGGAAGAGACAGATAATACAAAGGGGCCAAGCCTTGAATATTTCTGGGTGTTGTAGGAATTTGAATATGTATTCCAAGAAATACCTGGATTGCCACCAAGAAGGGAGATATATTTCTCAATTGATTTAGTGCCAGGAGTTGCCCCAGTGTCAAAAACACCTTACAGAATGAGCACAAAAGAGTTAAAAGAATTACAAATG
>ML780797.1:22531-72572 GCA_009831015.1 Picea engelmannii
TTTGCTACTTGCATCATGTAATGAATGATATTCATCATCTATGGGAGTTAATATGGACATGGTTTTCCTTCTAAAATGTCATTTATGTGTATCATTATGTTTTTCTTGCAATATAATGCATTATTTTTTTTAAAACTATATATTATATATATATATTTTTTAATTTTTTTATATACGGCGTTTCCCCCGGCGTTTCCCCCGACGTTTCCATTTTTTGAGGGCCTGTTTCGTATCGTACCTGTTTCGGAAACTTCGTATCGTTTCCCCGTTTCGTGCAACTTAGTTGTATACTACTATGGATAGACACAGTTGTGTTCTATTGGATGGCATTGTTCTGATTGACATGGAGACTATCTAGATGGATAGTGATGATGGTGCTTGTGATTTGATCTTATGTGATCATGAGATAGGCTTTGTGGCTATGATGATGCTACCGGTTGAATGGTTTGTTTGTGCTCAAGACCATTGCCTTTAATACCTCCCTAGCTAGGAGGGAGTGTTGTTGTTACGGTAGCTGCGGGAGGTATTAACCTCTACATGTAACCTTTGACGAGACTAGAATATTCCGGGAAGCAAGAGAAACCCTTGGTTAATAACCCTAGAAGACAAGTTGGCTCAAGAGAATAATTTATATTAAGTTATTAGCCTCCAAGAGAAGAAGTTCACCTAGTTAAGTGACTTGGAGGACTATAAATAGAGGGTGCTTGAGCTCATTTGCACTCACTCACTCTCACAACTACATAAGGACTAATGGTGCACATGACTAGAGGAGAGCTGCAGTTGCTGCAGTGGTGACTTGGTCTTTGGTTTATGGTTTGGACTTTCTGCTTGGTACGCTAGCTTTGGAGAGAGGTACGCTACCTTGGTTGGCTATTGGTTCTAATGATTGCTTCCAGAATTATTCCATCTGTCAAGATTAAGGTGCTTGGGGGTGGCCTTTGTGCCTATGGTTGGGTGACAATATAGTGATATTGTCTATGGTGAAACGAGCACACCTATTATTTTAACACACCAAACATCACAAGGCTTTTTCAAGGGAGGAGCATTCTACAAGTGGGTAAAGGCAAAGTTAACTCAAGGCAAAGGCAAAGGGCAAAGGAAAGAGGATATAAGCTTAGCAAAGGAAGAAGGGTGCACCAAGGTAAATGCGCCTTTGTTCAAGGGATAGCAGGCACATCTACAAGGAACTCCAAAGCATCCAAAGTTGGGTTGCTATTGTATCAGGTTCACTTGTATTTATTTCCTTGTTGTACTCATGCTTTGAGATCTCCAAATATATACATCTATCTCTAACTGGTTTTCCCCATGTGGGGGTTTTTCTAGGGTCATGTTGACCAAAAACATGATTTGTTTTGTCATGCATGCTTCGTTATTTTCATCCTTATTAGTTGTTAAAGATCCTAGATGAGTGTTATATGTTTTAAGGTATTTGCATGTGCTAACACCAGTTACGAAAACACTTGCAAAGGCACCTTAAAAGAGCATTTAACCATCAGTTTGAAGGCAGAATTTGGGGCAGAATTTTCAGACCTGTTTTCTGTTCTAAAACAGCAGGAAGGACAGTTTTGTTATCTCAAACTTAGAGCCCAACAAGAGGTCAAAGACAGACTTGTTGGACAGTCTTCCAGTTCCTCGAAAATCTACACCAACCTTTCCTCAATCTTCAAAGTGTTCACCATGGTGACCTGCCCAGAACAAAACAAGAATCTGCAAAAACAAATCTGTTGTTCTTGTAGTGACAAGACTCGCTCTCTTCCTTCAAAGCCTCAGTTTGATACCATGTCAATTTTTCATATGCAACTAATTTCAGATCTGAAAATTACTTCCAAGTGATTTCAAACAGTAAACCCTAGCTGTTATCATTGAACAATTTTACACTGAAATTATTGACGAAAATTACAGCAGTGGAAATAGCAAGATCAGAGATAAATCATCAATGCACTTGAGACAAAATTTTATGTTCTGTAAATTGTCAAATTCAGAAATTTCTGAGGGCAAAATCAGCCCTCCCAGCTGTCCCAATTTCACCAAATATGAGGACAAATCAGTTCTCCCAAAATAGAAAAATCAACAAACCAACCTTAGCAAAATCCCGGGACAAATTCCCATGCAACCTGCGACAGACCACCTGTACAGCTTGTTGACATCAGCCATACGACTGCTGATGTCAGCTGTACGGGCCTGCACAACTGCTCAAAAACTTTGCACGTGTGGCCTCAAACGTGCAACCTGTCTGTTTCTGTTGTACGACAGTCACACGTGTGACTGTACAGACTGTTCCTTACCACACGTGCGGTCTATCCGTACTGTTTTCTCACATGTGCGAGCTGTCTCTTCACACATGTGGCTCCTCTCACACGTGTGGTTGGTCTAGCTCCTCACACGTGCGGTCCTGTTCCTCTTTCCTCACACGTGTGGTCTTCCTTGGCTGAAAACAGAAACAAAAATCTCCAAGAACCCTAGGTCAGATTGCAAAAATTGCAGAATTTCCCTTGCTAAAATTTCCAAGATCCTAGCACAAGTGCACACTCACTTATGCTAACTCCATAATGACACAATGAGATTTGTCACAATCTCTCCTCTCCTTCTATAGGAGTCTAATGAGGGAGTTTAGGAACCCCTTCTAAACTCAATATTAAATTAGAATATTTTATTCCTCTTTGCGGGTGTGACGCCCCAACACAAGCCCACAAATCCCATCACCAAGCCCATGAAGCCCTAGCTTCATCCCAGGGCATTTTCACTGAAACGAAAAAGTAATCTGGTGCCAACGAAGATTCCCACATGCCGGACACCATGGCCTCTAGTGAGAATACGTCCCGAAGCTACAAAAGCATCAATTCAAATTGGAATGCCAATCATGGCATTGGCCTCTCTTTGTCTACTTTCAGTTTCTATATAGGGATGTATTCTTAATGTATTGTAGAAATCTTGCTCTATAGTCCTATTGTGGCATCTTACATTGTATTATGTACTCTATGTAATACATCCATCTCTATGAAAATCATTTTGAGTTAATTGGGTGAATTTCTCTTTATATTCTTCGTGTGTGTTTATTTGTGCTTCTTGTTATATCTTGTTGCAACACATCTTTATAACCTTGACATTCCTTGGAATTTGTGGTTGATCCTATGCCTCCCCCGGGTGCATGGATCATTGGATTATAGAGGAATAGTGCATAATAGTTAAAAGAGGTAGTGGTGAAATTATATGAAAGAACGCCTTTCTTTGTAGTATATATAGTGGTTAAATAATCCCATCTTAAGTCAATCTAGTTTTCTCAAGTACATTGCCACAATTATTATCATAGTGCACTAAGGCTATCCTGGTCAAATATTCTCCACTGTCACACATTTGTACTTAACAGGGCCATCCAACATTGTTCATTGGCTCGCACCCCTTGCGCTCCATGTTGTGCTATAGTGAGGGCTTCTAGGAGGATCAGAGCTGCTTGGGGGAGCTGTGCCCGCTGGACATCTACTTAAAGATGCATTACTAGTCTCTTTCCTTCTACTATGAGTTCTTCGGCCCTGGATGTTAGGAGTGGTCCTAACTCTTTCTTCGGCACTAGATGTTAGGAGTGGTCCTAACTCTTTCTTCAACCCTGACCACCACTGGAGTAGGTGGACAGCAACCCAAGACTACCGCCAGGGCCTTTTCAATCCAAGCCACTCTCCAACGGACATTATCCAGCAAGCACTTGGTGTTGACATCTGCACTATTGATTTGGATGATGAGTAGGTCTAACTCCCTCCTCCCCTTGTGGCAGCTGCATCTTTGTCCAAGCTATGTTTCTTTAATGGATCTACACTTTATAGGGTTTTCCTTTTTGGGATAACCTAGTTGTATGCCTATGCTTATGTCATTTTGTTTCTTGCTTCTGTTGTACTCATATTTCATTTATTTCATCTCATTTTAAGGTAGGGTGCACTTTTGCACCCCTATGTTTTGGTTTGGCTATTATTGTTGGTTGTAATCCCCTGTTCTTTTGAACTATTTTGGTATTTAGTGGACATTAATACAATTTTCAATTTTTTACATAGATGTGCTTCCTCTTCTATGATTGTAGGGTATCTATCCTTTAGCACATTAAAGATGGGTAATGCTAGCTCAATTCTTAGAGTAGTTCTTGTAGTTGGGGTCATGAAACACGTTTCTTGTTGCAAATGTTGTATAAGTTTGATTCACAGTTTTAAGGATAGAATTAATTTTTGGGGCAGACAGTCAACAACTTAAAAATAAATTCATAATACACAGATTAAAACTGTCATTTTTACTGATGCTTATTGCAAAATGATTTTGATCCATGAGATTGGTCTTACCACAGAATGGTATCTCAGGTTGCTTTGGTATTAATTTTAAGTTCAGTGAGTACATGTGATCCCCTTCTTGTTTGCTGAAAAATAGCATATCCTATTCACATCCGATAGTGAAATGCTTGGTGTGTCTCATGATGCCCTTGAATGAATTGGAAAGCTAGTCTTTGGTTTGAATTGCACTCTAGGATGAACTCATTGCATTTTTATAGGAGAGAACTATATTAGAGTTACCTATATGTATCCTCTTGATATCCATCTAATTATAGTGCAAGCTCTGCTCATCCTAGGGAAAATTCATCACCAAATTTTATTGAACTAAAATGAAATTTTGTCTCATAAAGACGACTTCATGTATGTATGGTTCTTAACATGCAGATAGTGAAAGCATTACATTACTGAAGCAGTATGAAAAGGACACTGAGCCTATTGTATCACAGAGCTGTGAAGTGGCACTGAGCATGCTTGAGTTTGAGCAATCTGGCAAGTCATTTGAGGTAAAGTGCTTGGGTTCCTATTTCTTTGCTAATTGTATAGGTACAGTTTATTGTCCACAGTTGTGTCTGTTCTGATCATTGGTCATTTTTTGCAGTACCTGCTCTTTCAGTCACCAGAAGTGCATTGAGATTTTTTCTTCTCTCATTTGAGAGTTAGTGTTGTTGACAACATTGCTAATGGTATTCACCTGTTATGAAAATATCTTCACATTGTTAAAACTTGAAATTTAAAAGGTAAATTGACAATGCTGTATTCAGGCATGGATAAAGCTCAAAGTCATTTTCTGTGTTTTCCATGATAGTGCAAGTCAACTCCTAGAGTTGCATTTTGTTGAACTGAAAGTTGCATCTGTTTATTTTGGTGTCCAACATCTCAATAAGGTCAAACTCAATGTTGTTTAACTGGAATCCAATTGGTCAATTAAGAATTGAGTTTTTTTTGGTTTGATCGTATATATTTATTACTGAGTTGAAATCCATCTTTCCATTACTTAGTACAGCCCATGATTTTCCATTTCTTGTGATGTGATGTGTTGAACATTCCTTTTGAATATGGAAATTGTTACTGCTCAAACTCTCACCAATGGAAAGTCCTGCCCTGCGAGAGAGAGCTTGGGGCAACGGATAGGCAAGCCACCCACTGTCACCTCAGCGGCCTTGCCTCTACATTTCTAGGCTAGGGTTTCTAACCTAAGGAGGGTTTTCCTATGGGGTCAAACTAGATTCTATTGTTGTAATCGGATGGGTGAGGACAAGGACTTGGTTTGATTCAGGTTGACTTCTCAAAAGGAATGGCTCAAGATAAACAAGAGAAGACAAATGCTCAGCAAATGCTTGGAAATTAGAGATTGCTTGCAAGAATATTCTATGTATCACATCAAAACGCCATTATTCATCATCAATAACCAATTACCATGCAATGCAGAGTATTCAATGCACAACTTGCAAGGTACAAGAGAATATGTTTCCTTTACAAGATCATATCAATCGTCATCAAATACCGATTTACCAATGGGATGCAAAGTGTGAAATCAATGTAAAATATGTAAGGTAAAGTACTAGTGCAGTGCAATTACAGACAATTCATCATCATTTACACACCAGAGATTATTAAAACACAAGAATCAATGTAGCATGTACTCAGAGTGAAGCTTAGAGTATATGTGAGATCCAACTATGATATCTCAACGCTGTAGTAAGAAACTCTACATGACAAGTATCTCAGCAGTGATAAGGCAATTCACATGAACTTGTTCTAGCTCCAGATTGCAAGCACTAGTATCAGGTGCATTTTTAACCAAATTTCCAGTGTAATATCACCCACATTTATATGTTAGTATCACAGAGATGTAAACCAATGCCAATAATGTTCAAACTCCCATCAAACTCTGCATGTGATATGAACCATCATGTGTTATAGACTCAGAACTTTACTGTAAGAAAACACAGAGAAGTCGGACCTCAAGAAATTATGGGTATAAGGAACGATGTGCTCCTTTGCAGGGTCGTTGACATGCTCAAGGTATCATCACACGTTTGGGGGTTGAACAAAATCATAAGACAGTAAGACACTTGCCCCATACACAGTCATACACCCTCATTTACTCACTGTATACTTCTGCAGTTTTAGGACAGTCAAAGACAGAGATGCAGGACAACAAGTTAAAGGGAACAATGGGCTCATTCATAAGGTCGTTGGGGCAACTTTATAGCTGATTCGATGTCAAATGAGGAAGGCTTAAGGAAACCATCAAAACGTTTGCATGGAAAAGGATCGAAATGGTGCCAAAACAAACTTTGCTTCTGCAGATTAGGGCAGCAGATTGAAACAGGGGACAGCCAGCAAGGATGAGGTAACGATCAGCATTCAGGATGGACTTTGCACTTTCTGTTCCATCTATTTGAAATCTGGAATGGCTAAGAACAAGGAGCCCTTGCAACGCTGTTCAAAGGAGGTGAAATATGCCCTGAATCCTCACAAGTATATTCAGTGTGACTTCAGAATTTGGGACAGTCAGCAGTCAAATATTAATAGCTCAAGGAGGCCGTACAAGTATGATTCTAGGGGCTGCACCAAATAGATAGGATAGATCAGATCTGAAGTAAAAGAGGCAAAGATTAGCCTTAGGGTTTGATAGGGTAAGTAGAATAGGCAATGAAATAAACAAATTCAAACCCTTCTAATAAAATGCTATCAACAAATAAATTCAAGTGGAAATAGGCTAGCATCAATTGGGAAAAATATATATATCGATTAGGCCCAAAATGATATAGCAAAAGGATCAAACATGATGAAAACCCCAGATCGTTAAAACAAAAAAGAAAAGGAAGATATTGTTTTGGTTTTTTGGGTGGTTGAAGAAAATGAAAGACCGGTGCCTCTGGAGGGCTATGGGGTCACTATGTCAAATCCAAGTGAGGTCTAGGGTTTATGACAGGTTAATGTTGATGGAACCCAAAGGATTTCCCTTCAAGTGTTACCTGGGGTTAGAAGGTTCCCTTCAAGGTTGGATGGGAGGATCGGTCCATGAAGAAGCTTTTTCCGGAACTATCAAGGTGAACTTTAAGGTTGGCTAAGAAAAATGACAGAGCCCTAGGGCGTCCTACCTTAATGCATGAACAATAACTTCAATGATCAAAGGGGGAGGTTAGAAAATTTATCTTGAGAACCCTTCCAAGTGGAGCATTTCACCCTTCTTTGGCCTTGTAGTAGCCTTTTTCTTCCAACAAACCCTGAACAATGCTTATATAATCCTTGAAACAATAGCTAGATATTCACACAAGAAAATAAATAGATACTCAAAGAACTCTTTAAGCCAAGTTTCTCATTAATCTCCAACGATTTGAAATGGAGGTCTCTTACTTTTATAGGTGAAGAGCCTCCTCAAATACAATACAATACAATGTGCTAGCTCAATACCATAAGCTCAAAACCATTAGCCCAGTCAAAACCATGGGACAATACAACCAATGTCATAATAAATCCTTCAAAATGCTCCAAGAGTGAAGTGACCTTCTAGAAGAGGTCCAAATATAATAAAATATGCCACACGTGTGGACAAGAGAGAGAGAGAGAGGTTTGCCCCTCAAAATCATCACCAATGTCCCATCAAAAGAGGAAAAGATGAGCCAACTAAGGTCCAAAGATCTCCAACGTCCTCCAACCAACTCCCTCAAACTAAGGAATGGTCCAAATGTGCAATAATAGCCTCCCAAAAGATGGCGTCACTCTCACAAGTGGGAGTCGTCCAAGTGTTAAATCAGCATGAGAGGCATGTGTGGGCTCCTCTAGGTGAGCGCTCAAATAATAATCAAATAATGGTGCCACATTGTCATAGGGTCGAAGTAACCATGTTTAACCATCTCTATACCATGTAACCAACCCCTTCAATGCATTAAATGCTCCCATGTGTGGTCCAAGGAGGGGAAATAATGCATGAGTGTGAATGCAATGCCCCACTGAGCAAGGACGCTGAATGTAAGTGGTCCATATGGCATGTGTGATGACATGGCATCTCTGTCATGGCTTGATGCACTGTCTCAGATCCCGATGTAGTGACACATATCCCAATGCGGTATATGGATCCCAAGACAAATGTCACAGATCCCAATGTTTGTAGATATAATCATACATGAGTACATGAATGCTAATGCAACATCATGGACCTTGAGGCATGGTACACATATTTCAATGCACAATACTCACTTGAAGTGATGGGTCTAGCCTCTTAGCAAGCCATTAATTGGTAGCACCTGGTGACATCGCTTAATGCAATGTAACAAATGAGGGTTAGTTTTAGTACTTTCCTAAGTCTTACCAAAAGGAACAATATTAACCCTTGTACATGCATCAAGTCCTAGGACAACTCATATTTACTAAGTACCTAGGTGAAAGATATATGAATAATAATGATGAAAGGGAAGGGGAAATGAGTTCTTGCAATGACTCTCAAAGTCTTAGACATGCATATGTCTTTTTATTCATTTATTCATTCATCTAGCTTTCATGAGCTAGGATTTTTATACATAATAGCCTTTGAGAGGGAGCTTAGCATGGAGTTACCTATCCTCAACATTGTTTCTTACTACCCCTTTAAGCCTTCTTCTTTAAGTCTTCATTTTATTGAACAAGTCCCTTTTATTTAGATATTCATAGACAAGACATGGACTAGGGGCATTGGCGTCATAGTGAGGGGGCATTGCTCAAGCTTTATATTTGAATTTTGAGTTTAGTTCTTCACCTCTTAGCCTTACTGGCTTTATTGATTTAGGGTTTTATCAAATTGACCTTTCCTTTTGACCTTTGAGAAATCATACATGATTAGGATGCAATTTTTATATGGATGGAATGAATGAAAATGGGACGGTGGAAAATGGCTTGCATGGTTAGGATGTGAACACTGCTATCTAAGCTAAGCACCTAGTAGTACATATTAACTCAAGAAACAACACACTTCTAACAAAAAACATGTTCCCCAAGGTACTACAAGGCAAATAATAAAACCATGTAATGTTATGAAGTGCTACTAGATATTGTTAGGTGTTTAACTCTTTACAATGAGCTAAGAAGTTATATCATCACATCCAAATGAACATTGATACATGGAATGTACAAATGAAGCGTATTGAAACCATACTGTACCATCCATGGTGCATGTGTCATTTGAGGAGTGAGGAATGAAGGTGAGCTATACCACAACTAAGCTAGCAAGATCATACATCTGGTGGAGATCAAGAGAAACTCTGTCTAGATTTGGAGAAGATGAACATGCCATCTTATGCAAGCAACAACATGACATCCTTTTGAGGGTATTCGAAAGCTATCACCCTAGAGGGGGTAACAAAAATAATTATTGATATGGAATTCTCATGTGAAGTGCTTTTGGGGTAAGGTAGTCATATTTTTAATGATTGGTGTTTAGCAGTTTTATAATTATGTTGAACTATGTTACTCTTTTGGTCTCTTAAAAATAATTGTGTTTATGTATTGTATAACTAGATCACTTTCATTGCTGTTTTGAGTAAGACATTCATTCAAAATTGTGGATTTCTAGTATGGATGATGTAAGTACATATTGAGGCCATTGATTGAATTTCAGTTGATATTTGAATAGGTAACAAATCTATTGAGCAAGAACACATGTAACGCATTGTTCTAAATATTACAATGATTTTCACGTCTCTAACTTGCATTGTAAGTCTAATTTGGTCAAGCTCACTTGGTGTTGAAATGTTGCAAACCATGTAACACATTGTTCTAAATATTACAATGATTTTCACATCTCTAACTTGCATTGTAAGTCTAATTTGGTCAAGCTCACTTGGTGTTGAAATGTTGCAAAATTCATTGTTATCACATTGCATGAAGGGTGAGTTAGAAATGAGTAAGTGGATTTAAATATATACCGTCTTTTCTAGTAAAATTGTGATATAATCAAATTTTAGTAAAAACCATATGTAAATTGGGTTGTTGAATTAGTTGTCCACAACCTCCAAAATGGGAAATTATTAGACTAGGTGGCAATCTCATAATTTTTTCATTCTCTTCTTATAATATGAAAATAGTTTGGTTGTGTGTTATATTCAAAATACTTGAATAGAAGCATATAGTAGGGTTTTATCAATTTGACCTTTGTGGAAATCACACCCTTTCCCATTTTGGGAGTATTATAATGGGTTCTAGCCATTGTATGCTACATAGAAATAATTTCTTTGATCGAGTTTTCACGATTGGGGGGTATTTATTTTTCCAAAGTTGTTTTTGACTTGACTTATGTTCAACCGCACGAAACAACCCACTTGCATGGAGGAGATGGCTCATGAGGGGAAAAACGTGGCTTTGGGGGATTTGGAACTTGGTGGGGAGTATGAAACACTATTGCTTTACCCTTGTTTATTTTAAACAACACACACACACACAATATTACAAAGGCCCCCACTGTGCTTGGATGGCCTAGTGCTATTTGTCTCTCTTTTGAAAAAAATGTTACAAACCAAAATTTTGATCCATGACCTTTTATACATGCTTTCTAATTAAGCCCCTAAGCTTTATACCTCAAAACATAAGTATTATCACCATGAGGAAAATTCCTATCATTACAATAATACCTATTTATTACCCATAAAGATAGAACACCAATTGACCATAGACTTCCAATTTCAAAAATCATCATTACAACAAAAATTAAACTAGACACATAAATGGTCTTCTCACTAGTGGTTGACTAGTCACTTTATCGCTCCTAGGGTGAGGATTTCCTTGGGCAAGTGATTATGTTCAATAATTTGACTCTTTATAGGATAGTTAGGATGAGCACACATTGCAATAATCTACTTGATTTGCTTTTATAGGCTAGTCACAATGCACCATCACCCAATCTTGAGAATGCCTCTCCAAGTAAGACAAGAAATCCATCGAAGCATGATAAAGAGTGACTTGCACCTCCAAGTCCCAAATCTTAGCTTCCACGACTGCAATTTTGTCATCAAATTGCTTGCTCTCTCTTTGTTATGTTGAAAGAGTTTCTCCTTTGAGTTGCACAACCATATTTTCCACACTATCAACTTCCTCACTCAACTCAATGTTTAGATCCTAAGTGCTCTACTCATAGCGCTGCATGCTTCCTTTTCTATTTATTTGTCTTTTGCTAGGGTGGTTGGCCAACAATGCCAATCATAATCCATAGTGGAGAAAACATGAGCCTTTGTAGAGAAAAAAAAATACAGTGAAAAACATTCTCGCGAAAGCTTTGTAATGGGTGAACTCTGCATTAAATATATGCCATTCAATGGGGACAAAGGAGGAAAATTTCATGCACTTGGAGGTTCCTTCAAGTCTTTTACACTTGCACCACTATGTGCTACTAAGCCACAAGATCATGTGAACTATACCATGGTACCTTTAGGTTACAAGACCCAATCTCCTCATGCATACTCATCTACCAATATTTATAGTGCCCATTCCTCTCCATTAGCGCTTCGTGCTCCACACTACATAGCTTCTTGTCATTTGTCAATTATCATCCCATCCCCCCATAGGAGGGGGTGTTGATAGAGCACCAAATTCTTCCACTCTTCATTGCCAACAACTCTCCACCACCTCCATTGAACAAATGTTGAATCACAATGCACCTAGCTCTCTCGAGTTCCTTCAACTCTTGCTACCTTGAACTGATTGGTGGAAGGCGGGAATTAACTTTTCCTTGACGCATTTCCCCACATGTTAAGGCCATGATGCTTCGTTGAGGGATGACTTTATTCCTCTAGAGAAAATCTGTCATATACATAAATAATGATAACTAGGAAAGGATAAATACAAGGGATAAATAAATAAACATCAAATAAAAATAAAATAAGATAGACATACTAAATAATAATAATAGTAATTAATAGTCATAACTCTTCAAGAAAAGTCACCAAGGTGACCCCTTAGAATTATTTATACAACCCCCCTCATTGTAAAAAGCATCGTCATTATATAATAATAATAATAATAATAATAATAATAATAATAATCTATTTTTAAGGTCACGGCCAAGCCAACACAACAAATTGGGGTATGAGACCCCCTTGTTTGTGGGACAAGGGACCCCCCTCCACCCAACGATTTCACTGGTAAAGTCTACGAAGGTATACATACCCTACCCCCCTTTGGATTTGAACCTGTGACCTCTTAAGAGGAAACACATGTTCTTAACCATTAGGCCCACTCAGGCTGTATATATATATATATATCCTCTCTTGCACCTTTTGTACAACCGCTATATTAATCGTTGTACACTTTTTAACTGCCAATTTTTGGTCGCAGTATTGTCTTGTGATTCATCGCACATTTTGCAACTCTCGTACATCCTCCATTGAATTTTAGCACAAAAACAATTCCTAACCATACAATCGCCACAATGAATTAGATTTGTACAACCATACCACAATGATTTGTACAATAATGTTATGTACAACCTTAATTGTCATTAGTTGCTTCCTAGTTTGTACACATCAATTGTTGGACTGTTCATACATCATAGCAAAGACATGCAATTATGGAAATTTCAATAAATTCTAAGATTGTATAGCAAGTAAACTCCATCAAAATTGATAAAAAAACACCCCTCTAGTGACTAGGAAGGTGGTAGATATTAATTCCACGATGGAGAAACTAGAGTGACAATGCAAGGAGGATCACAAGGACCTTAAGGAAATGATGGATAAAAACTATGAGGAGTTAAGGGAATAGATTAGACAAAAAAATGTTGAGCTAAAACAAGAAAATGTTGAGCTAAAACAAGAATTAACACAAAACCTCAAATAGGCAATCATTAGAGACATAAACAATGAAATGAGACAAGGTATGGATAATTTGAAACAAGATATAACAGAATAAATCAAGCAAGAGTTCAACATAAGCATAAAAGATGAAATACAATCATGTATGAAGAGATTAGAGAAAATTCTCAAGGACAAGGAATCTTTCCTTGACACAAATCCTCCAAATACAACCAATTCACAACCAAGTTCTCCAAATACAACAAATCTACAACCAAGCATGTTCCCCAATGGCTTACCAATTGTTAATGTCAATCAATCACCACCCCTTTCAACTCCACCAATGTTCTGGTACTCGATGAGGGTAAAAACTATAATTAACAAAATTTGATGGAGATGAAAAGCAAAGTGGCATGGATTAACAAGGTAAAATAATACTTTGAAATACATTCAATTTGACAATGAAAAAATATAATAAGTTTCCGTGCAACATTGGAGAACATGTATAATTAATACATGTGGTGGACGTTTGTGACTCATGTGTACTCTTATAGTTGGGATAGATTAAAAAATGATCACTTTAAGATGTTTCAACGTTTGACAGAGAATGACTCTTTTGCAAAACTTATCAGGATACAACAAAAATGTGATGTAGATGAATACACACATGAATGAGAAACATTGACAACACATGTATCCAACTTATCAAATGATCAACTACTTTAGACTTATGTGCATGGATTAAATCCACACATAAACAAATTATAAATGCATAATATTACAACCATGGAAAAGGCTTGATGGAAGGAAAAAGTTGTCAAAAATACCTTAGAAAGGTCAACCCAAAATTATGACAAGGTTTATTCAAGGCGAAAGGAAGAACTCTAAGATAAGAGAATAATTATAGTGTGGAAGCCCAACGATGAAGGGAGGGAAACTGTAGATATTGTGGAGACAAGTGGTCACTAGTGCATAAATAACGATTGAAAGTCACATAAATATGAAGAGGAAAGAGAATTATAAACCTCCATTAACACGATGAAGAAGACAAAAAGAAGGAAAATAACTGTGGTAGATGTGGTAAGAAGTGGGCTCTAAGTCATAGATGTGCATCCGATCACTTATATCATTGCAAAATTATAGATGGAAATGAAGGGTTTTTTTTGAAGAAGACATGTTAGACTATGTTGATGATAAAATTCACCGAAGGTGTCATTAACTTCAATCACATTTATTAAGTAGACTAATAAGAAAGAAGAATTAAAGGTTCATAATGAAACTATAAGCCAAAAAGTGAAAACATCTATAGTAAGATATACTCCACCTCGTCTAAGAAACAATGATAATGGCCAAAGCCTTTGGGACAAAGAACTTAAGTGATGGACAATTTGTCCGTTTACCGGGTCTCCTGTGAAGTGTTAGCGGATCAACAATATCAAATTGACAATTTTTTTGTTTTTGTTTAAGCAAAGTAAAGATCAGTGCCCTGGTATAGCCGGTGGTCAAATTCCTCCACAAGCTCGCGAAGTTCACTTGAAACAAATGTTTAATTGTATTGAAGATTTTTAATAACCACATTGTATAAGTTAAGACATAATTAACATAAATGAAAAAAACTAAAATATAGTGTTTTCATGTATTTCATATGCAACCACAAAATTTATTCACAAAAAAGTGATGCATTTTGGTGAATTGACACTTCGATGCTTTTGAATATGGATTTGTACAAAAATCAATTTCTTCATGCTCTAGTTTTGTAGCTGAATTATGTAGTAAAGTAATTTGCTATTTTTTTTTGTTTGTTTCGATTGAACTTCTGAGCTCTAAATCAATAACACGTGTTAGGTCAGCTCACAAAAGAGGTGTAACTTCCTTTGTTGAGTTCAAGTTTTGATTGTTTGTAACGAGGAATCATATTGTTTGGTATAGGGTTGTGTTAACAATTAGAAACTGCTATTACATGTTGAGAGTTAGCTCAGATGGACGACCTCATTTCAATAATATTTCAATTATAAATCTTGTGTTGATGCAAAACATGACCTTTCATAATTAGGAGTCAAAATTCCCATTGTAAAAACTGTTAAGCTTGTTGGATTGCGTTAATAATAATGTTTTAGCCGTTGAAATTTATATACCGCTTTCTATATATATAAAACTTTAATGATTTTTTCAAGTTAACAACTAAAAATAATAGAGTTCACTACTATATAACACAAATAGTAATATTTTGACCATGCACATTAATATATAACACTGTAAACACTATAATTTTAATTCCAATGAAATTCAATTTTTACAAAAAGAAATACATAATAACCGAGTTCACTACTATATAACACTTTTCTGATGTACATACAAATAGTAATGTTTTGACCACTGGAATGTGTATATTCACTTTATATTTGCACACACACATTAATATATAACGCTGTAAACACTATAATTTTAATTCCAATGAAATTCATTTTTTACAAAAACAAATACAATTGATATCTTTATAATTAGAATTAATATTAATGTGAACTAATAAGAGTGAAATTGACAGTACTAAAATTCATTGTGGTCACATCATTGAATGCTGTCATTGTGGTCACATCATTGAATGTTGCCTGAGATTGGATATACACAAATATGCGGGTACATACAAATCTAAATATGAGGATACATGCAAATATGAGGGTGGTTAATTTTTGGCATCATGACTACACTAAAATTTGTTGAAAAGTCCTTTTTCTTCATTTATGTTCATAACTTTAATGTTTTGAACATGTTGAAGATTGAAGATTACACGTCTTAAAAACCCTATCTAGCCATTGCATTTTCACATGGCTGGATTTCAATTTTGATGTACTCAACAAAATTTAGGTGGCTTGCTCTATCTCTATCTCTGTCACATGCCTGACATTCATTTTTGATGTACTTAAAGTTCTGTACATAATTTCTTGCTTATCAAATAAAAGTTAGGTCTCCTTAAGGCGTCGAGAGTTGCAAAAGGATAACGACATTAAAAATGAGTAGGAAAGAAAATAAATTTAAAAATTGGTTATGTGAACATTCACAACGAGAGTAGTAACAAACACTAGAAAATAAACAAGTGATACATGGTCACACCGTTCCATTGCAGGGTTCCGACATATTAGATTGGAATGGAAGGTAAAGATTGTATGTTTTGATCGTGGTAAGGAGACGCCCGATCTGATACTCTTATGTCGATCTAATCGTCCATCCAAAGGAGAAATATACAGTTCAGATCTATTGCACATGAGAAACTTACGCAACGATTAGCAACGAGCTACCCCACAATTTCATCAGTTGGTCTAAAGAGAAGGACATATGTTGGCTTGTGGTAATTGCAGGCACCCCTCTGCATTGGGATTATAAATGGGAGCTAACTTTCACACTTTTCACCACAAACTAGTTGTTTTTTTAACTGTTCCTTAATGTCTACAATAAAATTTCTGAGCGTTCTTTTGGCACCATTGAATATATATGAAAAAGAAATGTGCCCTTTTGCTATTCAAGCCACTAAAAATACTTGACAAAATACCTAGGATGAGATGAAATATCCACCCAGGTCTTGTCCTAAATTGCTGCAAATCACACTCATTACTTAGAGCATCCTAGATAACATTCTCTGTTATCTTGTTAAGAGTACTGGTGGTCTCTTCTAGAAAAACAAATGGAAGGGTTTATTAACATCACTCACACTATGGCTATTCTTTGCTTTTCCCCTCCAGATCTAGACATTTAGGAACCACGCACGTACACCTCCATTATTACTATTATTCTTATTCTTATCATTTCTTTTGTAATGTAAATCATCCACATCACTCCGTGAACGAGATCTTTACTTCAAAGCTCCGCCTGGAGATGATCCAAATGCTTCCTTTCATGTCTAGAAAAATGTTTTTCACGGTCATAATAATGATGGTAGCAATAATAATCATAATCATAACAATAATAATAATAATAATAATAATAATAATAATAATAATAATAATAATAACAACAACAACAACAACAACAACAACAACAACAACAACAACAACAACACAACTGGTCTTGTTGAAACCCTAATTCTGTGCTACATGTGGCCATTCATAGCCAATTTCTTAACTAAGCGGCTCGATTTCACAATTTTTGAATACCCAATAGAGGAATCTCTGATGATTCTGTTGTCACTATATGCTATTTCTGTATAGATTCCATGCATTTTGAGGTATCAGAATCGCCATAGTAGACCTTACCAAACCCTTGCTTTACGCCTTGAATGATAAACCAACCATACTATCAAACGCTTCTTATGAATGTCTGACCCATGATTCTCCATATGGACTCTGTGCAATCTTTAAGGCCGGTTTATTCAATCTCTTAAGATGCTTTCCTTTGAAAATAATAGTTCTAGAGAACTTGTCATGAGTTGAATCTATTATGAGTCATTTTAAAACTATTTCAAGAAAATGCCTTAATCACCGAGCCAATTGGTTCATAAAGCGCCAAACGAAACAAAGAAAAAATCTAGTTGAAATGACATTCTATGTTCGATTCTCGTTGTTCTTCTTCTTCATCATTATACTCTGGGAACTATCCATCCCATTTATTAAATGGCCAAAGACACAAAGAGTTGTCAACAAAATCCAGGGCTTGTTTAGGAAATATACCACAAAGGGCTATCCCTTCACCTTCATCTACGATGTCTTTGCATAAAGATATGGTGGGAGCCGAGGGATAGCACCAATAGGTTGTGTTAATTCTTGTTTCAATGTTCAGTGCAGATTCTCCTCCTCATACCTAAGTTTCTTCCTTGTACTACAAACTTTGATATGCCACTTATACATGAATTAAACTTTGTTTTTTTGTGCCTTAACTATCCAAGCGCTCAAAAAACTTGGGATCAATGATTAACGATGACTTCGGGTTTAGATGTGTGCACATTTTAAGCTTGATGTGAGTGAGGGAAATGATTCTGTGCAGAGAAAAGGCTAGTGTTTTGGGGCATCAGACTATCAAAGGGGGCTATGAGTGAAGATTAGCGTTTTGGGGCATCAGACTATCAAAGGGGGCTACGAGTGAAGATTAGCATCGATGATTAGACAACCAAGGAGGTGAATACATAGATCTAATCAACAATAAATATTAAGAAGAGCTGTTAAATAGACATTGATTAGACAACCGAGGCAGGCAATGATTACATAAATATGATCAACAATAAATATTAAGCAGAGGTGTTAATGCACTTCGTCGTCACCTTTTCAATAAAAACTGAAAGTTGAACGCTAATGATATAATAGGGAAAACACTTTTTATTTATTTATTTTAATTAAAATAAAAGTATTATTAACACTTTTAATATTGGAAATGATTTTTTTTTTAAAAAGTGAACGCTGGAACTAATAACCATTCAACAGTGTATCCAATGCTATAATCCCTGACACATGGATTAATAATAAGAAAGTAACTATACCTTTTAGTCCAATGAAAAGTGATCAAAATGTTATTATAAAATAATAGGAAATTGATTTTTGAAGACCATCACTTAGATATAAAAAAGGCATCGTTATTTAATAAAAAGAAAGCCTAAATCTAATGAAAAAAATACAATATTAAATTTGAACATATTTTAAATGTCTTCAATAAGAGGAAGCTATATTAAGAGTTTAAGAAGCCTAAGGGTGTTAATGATAAATAATTAAGTTTTAAAATAAAAGGGACATTATTGAAAGATTTTTAAGTGGAATAATAAAGTCTAAACTAGGAATATTATTATTTTGTGGGACTTTTATATCTATTTAATATTAAAATGGATTATATATATACATATATAAATTGTGGTGGAATATTGGTGTATTATAATTTGAGAGTTGTAAGGAGAAATTTTTTAAAAACATAGAAGAGGAAAAATATTCTAATTAAAAAAATTGTTATCGAGAGTTGATCACATGAATCAAGGGATTAAAAGATGAGAACTAATTCAATTAGAAGTTACAATAGAAAATTTAATATCTCAAGAATAAATTTGACAAGAACGTACTAGAAAAAGATGAAGAATTTCCCATCTAAAAGATGGGAGTAAAAAACTATTTGCACAAATCAAGAAGTCAAAAGATACAAAGTAGTGCAATTAGAAGTTAGAACAAAAGAACAAAGATCTCGAGTAGAAACTCAATAAGAGTTTATTGGAAAACATGAAGAAAATTCTTGCATAAGGAACCTTAAGAATATTTTTTAGGAGTGAATTTTTTCCAATTGGCTATTTTTTGACATTGTTTTCAAAAATTAAATTTACTAATTGACCATTTCGCCTTAAAATTTTTCCTATTTTTTTTTACATAAAATATGCTTATATTAATAATATTTGTCAAAGTTTATAAGTTTTAATAGTAATTTGTATGTTTTCTATTTAATATTCTCCTACATATCTATATGTGTGATTTTTCCAATTTGAAATAATTGCCTAGAATACTATACTAAGGTATAATACTTGAATCCTTAAAAAATACACTGACACCTAAATGAGAGGTTGCTTGAACAAATCAAAAGTTAAAATATAAAAAAATAAATAATCAAGACCTTAAAGTAAAGTTGAAAAGTTAGAGATCGATGAAGAAATTTCAGAACTAAGGGATCATAATCAAAGCTTACTCACACAAATTAAGAAGCTAGAGAACGATAAGAGGCCGCTACAAGGAAAGTTAGAACAACTTACCAACAAGGAAGCATTGATCAATGAATGACTAATGACCAATCCTATTGAACTAGAGAAATCCTTAGATGTAAAATTCCATTTCATGGAGAAATGAACTAATACATATCCAAATTACATCACAACTTAGAAACATGCGAATCTAGTGGAAGTAAGGATATCTTCAGATGTTGAAGTACAACCGATGTGAAATCTAATTGTCCTTACTAATAAAAACTCAACAATCAAGAAAGAAACATAAGTTTATGAAGAAGACATAATATCAAAAGTGAATTAGGGAAACACACCACATAATAAGGAAAAATCAAGCTACAATGACACCTTATGAACATCCAAATCACAAGAGTCGATACTTTAACCAATCTGTGTATCAATGTTGCTCAGAACAAGGACACCATTCAAACTACATTTCAAAGAATATACTAAAAAACACGTACCGTTATCAAAAGAAAATATATTCATAGAAAAATGAAAATACTTTGGAGATTGTGAACTCAATCAATGATTTAATACCAACAAAATAGCAAGAAAACTATTAAGGAAAGTCCGATGGTCAGAACAAATGACGACATTTAGAAGACAAAGCGTCTTAAAGAAGGCAACAATATTATGTATATAAAATATCTTCATTCATATATATATATATATATATATATATATATATATATATATATTTTGAGAAAGAAAAAAAATGTATATATTTCATAAAAAGGAAATATACATATTGTTGTCCCTAGAAGGACTGTCATTAACTGTATTTCTTTTGTCCACTCATTTTTTTGTATTACAATATCAAAAAATATCTCTCCATACTCTTCTTATCAAAAACCTTGTCCCCATCAAACTTACACCATCAACTAAAACAAAACATATTTATTTTCTATACCCCTACAACCTAAAGTTCATCCCATCGCAAGGTTGCCCTTCAAAAAATTATTGGAAAGTGAAAACCCCTTCATCTAGAAGTAGATCCTCTTTTGAAAGGTTGTCCACCAGTGTATTGAGATCCATGTATATGTGAGATATGGAGAACGATTCCAAAGCATATAAAAAATATCGGATTTGTTTCAATAGAGGTTTTAGCCTCAGAACCTGGATATTCACACACCCAATTACCAAATCAACTGCAGTATTTGAATCTGCCATAATTTGTAATTTTCTCAAATTGAGAGTGTCCACCATAAATAACAATGCCCATAAAGATGAGAGCTCTGCCTTCATATTAGTACTTTTTCTGGGCGTGTATATGATTTTGTAGAAGGGAGAAGTCTAAATATAAAGGACTTCCCTTGCACCACAAGAAGGAGGGTTCCCTTGGGATGCCCCGTCGAAATATCCCCATGGTATACTCACATCCACTGGAGGCAATGCTATCGATTTTATTTTATTTATTTATTTTATTTCGTTTTTTAACTTCAGTCTTGTGCTCTATATATATTATAAAAATTAAAACTTCCACCACCTTACAAGGGGGATGCATATCCTGATATATTTTTACATTCCGATCCCACCAAGTGAAATATAATAAGAAAAGAAGAAGTGGGACAAAACTATTTGAGATCTCGTTTTCTTTCCACCTTTTTAACCAATCGACTAACTCTCCATCCAATTCTTGTAGCCGAACCTTCAACAATGTTGAAATTTATGCCGACACTTTTTGAGTGAAAGAACATGAAACAAAAATGTGATGAGTAGTCTCCTCATCCTTCATACACAAGTGCATCGAACCAGACATGTCCATCCTCTTTTGATCCCATTTTCCCAGGTTAATAGTCTATTTTCTAAAGAAAACCAAATCAAAATTTTTACCTTTTTGGGTGCATGGATTGACCAGATGAAATTCCACCACCATTTCTTTAAACATTAAAATCTCCTTTTGCTTGTACCTAATACCCTAATTTCATTGTGTATTGACCTGGATGTACATTTCTGGACCATGAAAGAGCATCCTCCTCCTCCTATAGGGAAATTAAGTTTGAATATAGAAGGTCAATGAAATATTCCCATTTCTATGGTTTGTCACCCTTGAGGTCCAACATCACAACTGTTCTACAAGAGATTCTTCCAATATGATCCATCTCCCCAAGCCTTGCATCCCATAAAGAGTAAATTCCTTGATCATGGATATCACCAACCAAGTCATCAGATAGTTTGTAACCATCCCCTGAGCAGACCTAGGGGTCTTCTCCAATCCTAACACTTTTTCCATTTCCCACCCGACACACCACCCATTTGGTAATCAAAGGAAAGGCTTCCACCAAAGCTTTCTAATAGATTGAGCTATTGGATACTGGTTTTCTAGGAGCTCTGATCCATTCCACAAATGAATTTCCTGGAAGATACTTAGAATACATCACCCTCCCTCATAAAATTCTGTTGTGAATTAGCTTCCGCATACTTTTTTTCCATTGAGGCTTTGCAAAACCAAAAATTATTTTTAATACCCGAGCTGCCTAGCTCCTTAGGCATAGCGAGTCTCGACCATTTCACAAGGGGGACGCCCCTTACCTCCTTTTTCTGGACCAGATAAAATGAAAGTAAATCTTCATAATCTTGGATAAAATCCCTTTCGATATTTTTGCTATAGATTCCCAATATACCAAGATGCTTGAAAGAAGTGAGTTGATCAAGATCAACCAACCGCCCCTTGAAATCCATCGATTAACCAACATATGGACCCTCACTTGTATTTTCTTTATAAGCCACAACCAATCCTCATATACATATTAGTTTGGCTCGAGTTCAAACCCCAAATATTTAAGACCAAAATCAATACTTTTCCAAGAAAAGGGAAGAACCTTAGCTAGTTGTGCAACTTCTTGATCTTGAACTTCATTTAACATCATATTTGTCTTATCATAATTTATTTTAATTCTCGTAGTAATGCAAAAAGAATCCAAGATTGGTTTGATAACTTGAAATTCCTGTATATTCCCTGCACCAAAAAGAGTGACATCATCAACAAAGAGTAAATGTGAGATTATTTATGAATATGATATTCTGAGCCCTTTGAGAAATCTGGTCCTTCAAGCATTCTTGATAAGAAAACTCAACCCTGTTATCACACAATCTGTACTTGCCCAAAACCCAAAAGCAAGTAAGCCTAGATTGGCATAACATGGAGGTGGCCTTGTCACTGTCACCCCAACATGGTACCTCTTTC
The DNA here is from genome assembly GCA_009831015.1 of Picea engelmannii. NCBI lineage: Eukaryota > Viridiplantae > Streptophyta > Pinopsida > Pinales > Pinaceae > Picea > Picea engelmannii. The sequence continues at coordinate 45,473 of ML780797.1, forward strand.
TCTTTAGGAGGAGGAAAACCTCACTCCAAGGGAGACTTCCCAGGACCTAGTTGGTTGATGAAGGAAAAATAAAAGGCTAGATAAAATCCCACCCCTCTCTCTAGGTCACTCAAGTTAAGAAGTTGCTTGGTAAAGTTAAAGGGACAAAAAAGAACTAAAACGAGTGGTACCTGCCATTTACCAATGAAACATCAAACGTTAGTAGCAACAATGATTTCAATAATTGTAACCAATGACTCCTTGAATAAATTATTTATTTCTAAGCAAGTTATATATAACAACAATAGGATTACAGTTGCAACAATGTATCTTTAAGAATTGCAAGTTATGAAGATAAGAAATGATATAAAGGGTTTTGTACACTTGATAATGCTTTGTCAATCACAATTCCAAGATTAATACAAGTCTATTAATACTTATATGGATGTCTAAACACTTATAACAACAACAATTAATATTGACGACAACCATTAAACCACTTCATAAAAGGTACTTGAATGAAGTAAGAAAACAACTAATTCAACATCCAATGATTATAGCTTGCTTGGCACAAGTGTTAGTGGTTTTTATAGATGATTTAAGGGATGTAAAGGGGATGAAACAATGGTTGTAAAAAAAACTTCAACAACAGTAACAACCTCTAACAACTTCAGAATTTGCACTTAGAACAAACAATTAATTAAACACTTTAACAATCATTTGGTAGTACTTTTCTTGATACAATTTCTGGGTTGTATTTAGATGGTTATCAAGCTAATAAAGACTGCAAATGATGGCTGTAATAGTGAATTGATGTCAACAAAAACAACCTTAACAAATTCAGAAAATTTGAACTTAGAGATATCAAAAGGAGATTAAGGCCTAGGAAGGTGACGCCTAGGTTGATGCAATTTTCTCCGTAGGTTTTAGGGTTAGTATACTTGTTAGGGCTGCAAAGAATGATGGTTAGAGCAGCAATAGGTTAGTAATTATTAGTCTAGGTTAGTGAATTAATTTAGTAGGGTATCAAGTAGGGAAAAGAGTTGAAGTCTTGTCAAGGAATTGAGGTAAGAGACTAGTGCCTTATAGGGTAATGGAGTCTACGATGGCGATTCTCTTCTAGGGCTGCAACACTTGATAATACAAACAATTCAAGAAGAGTGAGGCTAGGGAGAATAACACCTTAAGTCTCCCTAGAACCTCAACCTTGGAGAAGAAGGCCACTAAGGTGTAGGCTCTTCTAGGCATTAACACCTCCTTCCTCTTGAAAAGATTGTGGATAAATAATATTTCAAGCACAATAAATAGATAAAACCTCAAGGGAGATAGAACTTTAGGGCCCTAGAGTTTACCAATTATTAGATCAATTTATAAAGCTTAGGAGAATGAAAAGTGAAAAATTAATACCTTAAGTTATTCACTTCAAGCATTAAATACTTCATGCAATTTCATAATCTTGTATGAGAAAATAAAACATACCATAAACCATTCACAAGATGAAGAATGCATATTTTACTTACTTGCACCAAGAATAATCATGAACATATCATGCAACATCACCATAAAACTTTAAGAAATTGATCCAAGTGCTAAGATAAGCCTCCAACAAGAGTAGCGTCTCACTATTTCAGCCAATAACCCATGAGGGAAGAAAATTTCAGACCTCTCTTGTCCAATGACAAGTTATGATGAAAATGAATGTCACTTCATGTTGATTTATACCAAAATTATGACCTTTAATTATTTTAGGTCAAAATATCATGGCCAACCTGGCCAATTTACTCAAAATAAATTCAATTTGCATCTAAATAGGCTTCCAAAGGTGATTTCATTCCCTCCTAGGGTGACGTTGGGCCTCAGGTGTGGGACACTGGGCAAAGGAGATGAAATGCTGGGCCTCCAAAGGCCTAAAATTTTCCCACACATGCCAATAGCCTCATGAATTACTCCAAGGTGACAACCCCAGTTGAAAGGTGACATCTAGGGCTACAGAGGTGATTTCCAAGGCCTCCCAAGGCCAATGTTCTGGTGGGAGGAGCATGAAAACTTAGGTTTAGGTCTTCCACAGTGCCTCCAAAGGAAACATCCTTGCTTCATCTAGTGCAAGCCATCAATCTCTTCTTACCCATGGCTGGGGTTTCAACATCCATCTATGGGCTTTGAGCCCCCATGAAGGTCCGAGATAATCATTCCCTCATGTGTACCTGTCCATCAGGAAAGGTCCTACAGAAACAAAAAGTACACCCTCCAGGGGTTCATAAGTCACAAGTTTCATAACATGTAAACCACATCCAATTATTAAATTACCCAAACATGTGCATCAAACCCATTTTAACTCCAAACAAATTCTCCAAGACGTTATGCAACTTGACAAGTTAGGTTTGGAGAGGGTCTCAGGGTCTCCTATTGGGATAACCTCTCTTAAGTTTTGGGTGTTTCCCAGGTGGAGTCTAGTCCAAGTCATTTAAATGTATGAGATGACATGGGGTAAATATTTGGGCATGTGGTGCATGCGATAACAAGGAAATGTAGAGTCTTACCTGTGGGTTCCTTTATGGAAGGTGATATACACCTTTTCATGGATGCAATTGTTTCCCAACCCATTTATTTCCATTTATTATTATCTTTTATTTTCCTTTTAACTTTTTCTCTTGTGCTTCAAGGGAAAAGTTGAGGGCCACTGTCTTGGCTTGATGACCAGAGGTGACCGCGTTATCCACAAACACTTCATGGAAATGAGAATGCTGGCTCGTAATGAGACCCCCTTTCTCTTAGCTATGCCACCAAGAGCCACTACCCTGGTTTGGTGATTAGATAGGTGTTAATGTCATATCGCGACATGCCCATGGTCATAATAGGTCGAATCATGATGAGACCTCCTATCCATCAACTAGTACCTTGAGTGTTTATGTTATCTTGTGGGTCCCCTTTTCTTAATGAGAATGTTTTCACTGATTTCTCGGGGATCCTTGGGCAAAGCATCTCAAAGGTTTCAAAATTGACTTTTAAATCTTGCCAACTACTTTTATCCTCTGGGCCTTTAGCCCCTTCTTCCCATGAGGTAAGGTACAACCCTTCCTAGTGTAGCCAATCCTAATGCCCAAACACGGATATGGGAGATGGAAGGAACAAATATGGAAAGTGGTAAGTATGGAGGGAACGAATGATGAATTTTCACAGACCCACCTAGTATCAAACCATCCTAAAGGGAAATCAACTTACTAGGGCATTGTGTCACCCTTCTAGGTATGAACAAGGAAAAGAGCATAATTTCCAAGAAAATGTCATGAAATGAAGAAGGATTCAATACAACATGTTTAAGTGCTTCAAAAATCAGAGTGATACATACCATGATACCCAGATTAATTACCTCATGGAGAAAGACTCACTGCTATTTCAGGACAAGGTTGGTGTGATGGATACTAATGTGGGTGATACATGGACTGAACTGAAGAAAAAAGAGGCCCTTTGGGGCCATGGTTAAGTCATCTGGCTCTCGATAATCCATGTCTAGGACCTGTGGTCCTCGAGACACGATCTCCTTAGTTATCCCTAGGCTAGGGGATAACAAGCCCCTCAACAACTAACAAGAACAAAAAAGGTGATAACGAGCATGCTTGATGGAGATCCCTAGAGGATTAGAACCAAGGCAAGGGAGAGCTATTTATGAGAATGGAAAAGGAGGGGTATTCAAGAAAACCCATAATCCAATTGACATAATTAAATTTCATTCACATATGAATTAGAAAAATCCTCACAAAGGTCCAATTGAACTTTATCATAAGCTTTTGATAGGTCTAATTATAGGACAATAGAGGATAGTTTTTTTTCCTTAATAGAATGTAGGGCCTCCTAAGTGATGACAATCGTGTCATGGATTTGTCTCTTAGATAAAAAACCATATTGTTCCAAAGAAATGATTTCACTTAAGATGGGATTTAGGAGGGAAACGATGATTTTTGCAATAAGTTTGTAGATCATATTGCAATAGGATATAGGTATGTAGCCTTCAAAAGTGAAATCCTCGTTCTTCTTTGGAATTAATGTGAGAAAGTTAGAATTGAAAGAACCCCAAATTTTCATTGAAATTTGAGATTCCCTTGCCACTTAGAATGTCATCTTTGAGCAGGTCATATAAGCCGAGGTAAAACTAAACTATCAACCCATCAGGGTATGAGATTTTTCCTCTTTGAAAGGAAGATAAGGTTGAAAATATTTATTTTTTAGAGATCTCCTCCTGAAGAGAATCGTTCATTTCATCATTGATTGATTCCAGGAAGAGTTTAATAAAATTTAACATCTCAATGATAAGATAACCCAAGGAATCTTTAAATAGGTTTGAAAAGTGTTCTTTCCCAACTTCAGCTATTTCTCCATGTGAGGACCTCACCTGACCATTAAGATATTTTATTTCCCAAATGGTGTTGGAAACCTTGCGATGGTTTTCAAATTTGTTGAAATATTTGGTATTATTATCTTCCTCCATTAACCAGGTGGCCCTGCTCTTTAAACACCACTTGGTTTCCTCATATGTAACACACCCAACCCCCTAAGTACCTTTTAAGAGATGGGGTATTAAATTTTTTCTTTTCTTGAAACTCTTCAAATCCTTTCAAAAAGGGCAATATCCTCTTCTGCTCACAGAGAGATTTCCAACGACTGTAATTTTTCTCAAAACAAAGTTCTAGATCAAAAGTTATGGCCCTTCGAAGTTTTTGGACCTTTATTGGAAAAAAGCATCCATACTTCCATGTGGTATCCTCATGGCTCCACGTCATTGTGCCCATTTGAAATGGCACTAACATGTCGTACCTGTAAGGCGTGGTGTCTAACTGGGCGTTAGTGTGGCGCCTCCCACCTGGTCATCAAACCATTAGTTCATCGAATCTCGGCCCTTTTCACTATTTGTATATCCCAAGAGGTCCAATCCAGGATGAGTTGGTTCCTAGGGTATGTATCCCCATCATATGGTGCCACTTGTTTTTGGTGCATTGGTTGGGTGACGTCACACAACGTCATGCCGGGTCATCGGACCATCAGGTGTCAGACATCGAATCTCCAGTCTTCACCTGCACTAGCTCATCCCCTATCTGGTATGAGATGGTGCCTCTAGCATGCAACCCCATAATACTATGACACCTTTCTTTACCCATGGAACAACACGTTTCCACCAGGCTCTGGGTTACTAGACTCTCTAGATTTTCCACTCAACCAAACTTTTATGACATCTCGGGGTACGATTGACACTCCTTGAATGAGATCAATGATGGGGATCTGTTCCAAATCTAATGATTCTGGTTCATCACACCTGTTCAATGGATTAGGCCTAGTCGGGGGTCTAGGATTCTCCCAATAGGATGTCAACATCTTTCCTCGGTCATGGTGCGACATTTGGCCATTGGGGCACCAGGCACTGAACTTCCTAGCATATCTAGGTAGCAAGACTCCCCAGTGGTTTTGGGGTTGATTGACTCCCCTTGACTCAAATCAACAATAGAGTCTAATCCCCATTAAATCCAACGACTAGGAATTAATGGCGTCATCCAAAGGGTTCTCTCCTTTAGTTGGGCTCACACTCAATCCCTCAATGAATCCATTGCTAACACATGGAATGAAACGTGGGGTGACACATGGCACTCATAACACTTGACACATGTCACTCATTTTCCCTAAGGATCCTGGTCCAATTCGACCAAAACTACGTGACATGTGGATATACCATCGAGCGACACGAGGTCGTCCCTTGTCATGACACGTGAACCACTTGTCATGCATCACTTCACCACTATGGACCGGACGTCGGGGCTTTCCTAGATAAATATAACCTTAAAGGGATCCGATGCTGGGGATTATGAGATAGTTAGCCAAACTAATCCCGTGATTACGCGATTTCTAATGAAGTTTATTATAGGGTTACGACCCTAGACCTGTACTACGAGATTTATGGATGAGATCTCTCATGGGTTGACCTAAAAACTATCACTCAGGTACGTGGCCCAATACTGACATGACGCGTGGACCAACCACCGAACGACACATTATCCCAAATGTTTAGATACCAAGAATTTCCTGTTGAGGTGTCACTTTGAGTAATCCCGATCCGAGGATTACGATATGATTAAATAAATTAATTCCCATGGTTAAGTTAAGACTAATAAAGATAATTATGAGATTAACTGCTCCAGAGTCTATGTGTAAATATCTACGGCCCAGATTTCTCGGACCCCATAGATCCAACGATCCTAATTGAACATGCTTACTTAATGGTCTGGCCCTTTGTGGGCCACATCTCACTTCTTCTACGAATTAAATGGTGACAAGTGTTACCTCCATAACCCACTCCTATTAACCCCTAGTGTCATATGGATAGGATTTTTTCTCGAAGCTCCTCCAGTCCTGATGGACAGCCTAGATCGCCCCTCCGTCTCCCCTTTTTGGGCTACCTCCACCTCGACATCCAGGTTTATTTCGAGCATGGAACCCCAACTGTATTAACCACGATGGATCTAATGGGCCATGATATCCCACAATTACTCTGTGATAGATCAACAACTAGTGTTCACTCTCAGAGGTCCACTGGTTGGAGTCCTTTATCAACCTTGCACAAGCACTCTGACTGTTTGACCTCCAAAATCTAATAGTTGATATTGACAGTCACGATATCGTTTGGACCACTCATCAATGGATCCAACGACCCTCATTGATTCAGGGTACACTCCCCTATAGGTGCTACATCCTAGGCCGATGGAGGGTTGGGATCTCTCTAATGAACAATTGAGACATGTTCTGTCCTCTTACCAACCAACGAAAGAGACCCATTCCGATTTACAATACATATCTCTTTTCAAATTCCCTCATCAACCCCACACTTGGACACTCTAAAATTATTCCCTCCAAAGAAGGGAAAAGATCTATTCACAGGGCTGCATCAATGGTTGCGATTATGTCAAGATTAACAACATGATTTGCATATATTTTATCAGTCCAAAAATGGACTTAGTAGTTCAGGGATTTCTCCCAAGTAATTTTTAAGGCTTACCAGGCCTTTTGGATATCTGCAGTCCTCCTATAATATGACTACAACATTTTCTCTTGGATTTTATCATCCATCTCTTAACTTATCTTCCTGGATTTCCTCTCACAAGTAACAAACTAAAACAGATAATATACTATGTATACAAGAGGCTCATTCACATATTTACTTTCTTTATTTTAGGAATGATACAATATATTCATGTTCATTATGTGCTATACACAGACGAATATATTCATATACATTAACATGCAAGAATATTGGCTTCCAAAGGGGACAAAGACAAACCCATAAAACTTGTATACACAATTTCAAGAACATTACACATGTAAATCCTTTACCTTCAATTAAACTACACAGAGTGAGAAATGCTTATCTATTTCAAGATATTTCCAACCAATTGACTATGGGTGTTCACTTTTCCACCCAATCATAGGCTCTCCATGCTCAGTCACTTCGAAAACAAGACACCCCCATGCCAAGCCATGATACCACCAGGGAATCTCTCTCTCTCTCTCTCTATGGTTCTCAATGATTTAGGAATGAAATTCTCCTTCACACCTTTCTTGGTAGAGATATTTTCACACCCACCTAACTTAGGACTTAATGAGGTTTTTCATATACCTTCCCGATATCAAGCTTACAACCTTCCCAGCTTAGGTCGAGTCTCTAGATTCTCCCCTCTATGGTTTAGAGCTCCCACTCTTTTTCTGTTACTATGTTTTTTACATAGTCCATCCTCTTTCTCCCATCCGAACTCCCCCGATTTCTATGTCTTTTCTGACTTTTCTTCCATGATATCCTATCTACCTTCGTGTGATTCTCCTGCACGCATCGTTAGGGAATGTTCTTGATCTGTCCCCTTCCTTCTGCTAGAAGGAAACTTGTGGGTCAATCTCATATGCAAAAATGGTACCCTGTGGTACCTTTGGCTCATAGTTTTAGCTATCCTAACATGATCTCCATGCCTGGATTTATTTGGGTTGTTGGTTTCCCAACTACTATCCTTCCTCATTAACTAATTTTCCTTGAAATTAGGTTGATTAAAATAATCTGAATATCAAATATTATCAGCAAGGAGGTTTGGGCCATCTTTAGCACAATGAAACCTTCTATAAGTTTCCTCATCCTTTCCTCTAGTGGTATCTTGGTCAGTACTCAAGGATTCACCCCCATAGTCAGATGTTGGAAATCATAATTAAAATAACAATACATTTACATTATTCACATTCCATGGCATGGAAATCATTAACCATGATTAATTACATATAATCACAGGTTTAGGAAAGGGGTTTTACAATCCCCTCCCCCTTTAAAGGAACACCGTCCTCAATGTTCTTTCTCAGTAACACCTGCCATGCCTTTATCCTTTAGCTACTTCAACATCATTTTCCTTTTCTTGTTCTATTCCTTTCCATATTTGACAACCATCATCTGTCCTCTTCGGACATATATTTTGCCTCTCACCTATATCACATAGATACAAAAATTCGTGATATGATTTCATTATTTCGATCAAAATTATTTCAAATCTGTCATCCATGGATTTCAAGTTTCACATTTATATTTCCATATCTGCTCCATATAGGAACCGGATCCCACAAGCATGATATTTCTTTCTCATGGTAGTTTAGCTCTTTCATAACCAACATGCATTGGTATTCCTTATGGGCTTACATCACTGGCATATCCAAGACCCTTCTTCTTGCAATTTCAACTTCAATCATCCAAACAAATTGTCAGTTTCCCATGCACATATACTCCCAACATTCTCCCACTTGTTGTTTTCTTTGCATACATGGGGTTACAGGCTTACATAGTCAACAATCTAGGGCAACAATGCCGATGGATCCTCTACACCAAGAGAACTTCTCAGTGCTCATATATTTTTTTAATGAATCTGCAACATTCTTCAAAGTGTCCACCTTCATCAACAACACTTTCTTTTCTTCAACCATGTCTCTCACAAAGTGATATTGAATATCAATATGCTTTTTCTTTGAATGATAAGCTGGGTTATTCGCCAGAAAAATTGCACTTTGACTGTCACAATAAATCCTTATAGCTTGCTGTACCAACCCAATACCTGAACACAATCTTTGTAACCATAATGATTCATTACTTTCATGAGTGACTTCCATGTATTTAGCTTATGTAGTTGAAAGTTCCACTACAGCCTGTCTTTTGCTCATCCAACTGATTTCTCCTCCAAATAGTTTAAACACATACTCGCTTGTAGATATCCTATGATCCAGATCTCCAGCCCGATCTGCATTAAAAAATCTGTGTTTTTCCAAAACTCTGCCCAATCTTAGTCTTCCTTGGTAGCACAATTCATAGCTAGCAGTGCCGCGTAAATAACTGAAAACCATTTTTACTATTGTCCAATTCTCCTTCCTTGGTTTTGACATATACCTGCTCAAAACTCCCACTGCATGTGCAATGTCCGGTCTAGTACAAACCATTGCATACATCAAACTTCCAATTGCACTCGCATATGGAACATGAGACATGTCCTCCTCCTCTTCCCATGTCTTGGGACACTGATCCACATATAAATTTACACCAACATGAATAGGGACCTTGACCAGTTTACATTCCTGCATATTAAACCTTTGCAATATTGTCTCAACATATTTTATCTGATTTAGCCAAAGTTTCCTCTTTTTTCGATCTCTTTTAATTTCCATGCCCAAAACGAAATTTGAAGCACCGAGATCCTTCATGTCAAATTTAGAGGACGATTGAGTTTTCACATCCTGGATAATCTCCTTATTGTTTCCTATCAACAACATGTCCTCCACATACACGACCAAATAAATCAAATGATCACCAATTAATTTAAAATACACACAATGATCCTCTTTTCTTCTTGTGAAGCCATGTCCCAGCATATAAGTATCAAATTTTTGATACCACATCCTTGGTGATTGATTTAAATGATACATGGACTTTTTCATCTTGCACACTAACTCTTTCTTTCCTTTCACAACAAAACCTTCTGGCTGCTTCATATAGATTTCTTCTTCCAGATTCCCATGTAGGAATGATGTCTTCACATCCATATGTTCTACTTCAAAATCAAACGCAACAAAAACAGATAACATAAATATAATAGAATTTAACTTGGAAACAAGAGAAAAAATCTCACCAAAATTAATTCCCTCAACCTGGAATAACCCTTTGCTACTAACCGAGCTTTGTATTTCTCCACTTTTCCTTCTGCATTCAACTTCTTTTTAAATACCCATTTTCTGCCAATGCGATTACTTCCAGTCGGAAACTCCACTAGATCCCAAGCCTCATTCTTATCCAAGGCTACCATTTCTTCATCCATGGCCTTTTTTCAGAGTTTTACATCCTCTGAATCCACTGCCTCCCTAACAGTTCTAGGATCATCTTCAGTAATAGAAAAAGAAAAAATTGAACTGAAATAAGATGGAGTATACTTTTCCTTTATCCTTCTTTCTCAAATCAATTTCCTCAATACTGGAGTATGAGGATCTTCTTCTTCTGATTCCCATTCTTCTGTAGAGTCTGATTCATCATCCTTTAAATCATACTCTATTTTCTCTGGTTCTTCCTTACTTGGTAGGACTTCCTATTTAACAACATCCTTCATTTCTCTAAATACCACATCTCGGCTATACACAACCTTCTTATTTTATGGGTTCCAAATCTTATAACCTTTGATACCATCTTTATACCCAATAAATATACACTTTTCAACCTTCTTATCTAGCTTACTCCTGTTTTCCTTTAGAACATGAACATAGGCCTCACAACCAAATACATTGAGATGTGTGAGATAAGGTTTCTTACCAGTCCATACCTCTTGTGGAGTCTTGTCATCCAACAATGATGAGGGTGATCTGTTGACCAGGTAACATGCAATACCCACTGCCTCTGCCCATAATTCTTTCCCTAACCCATAACCACTGAGCATGCACCTTGCTTTTTCCATCAATGTCATGTTCATCCTTTCTGCAACTCCATTCTCTTGAGGTGTATATGGAGTAGTATTATTCCTTTCTATACCACACTTCTTACAAAATTATTCAAATTCATTCCCTCAAAACTCTCCGCCATTATCTTTCCTCAACACCTTAATTCGTTTCTCTGTTTGATTCTCAATAAGAGCCTTAAACTCTTTAAACCTATCAAAGACTTCATATTTCTTCCTAAGGAAATATATCCAAGTATTTTTCTGGAATTCATCTATAAATGAGACATAGTACACAGATTTTCCCAATGATGGAACCGACACAAGTCCAAACACATCACTGTGAACTAGCTGTAAAATTCCTTCCGCCCTCATTTCACCAGAGGGGAATCTTACCCGATTCTACTTCCCATATACACAATGTTCACATAAATCAAAATATAGAGAGTATCTAGACATACCTTCAACCATACCTTTACTGTGTAGTAGTCGAAGACCCTTCTCTCCGATATGCCCCAGTATTTGATGCCATAACATAACCTTTTCTGCAGAGTCTGTAGGAGTTATTTCTTCTTCAACTCCAATATCAGGAACAATGCAACTATTACACCCATCACTAATAGTGCTTCCTTGTAGCTTATACAAAGTTCCAAACCGAACTCCCTTCAACTACACCATTTCTCCTCGAACCATCCTACATGTTTCCTTTTCAAATATTGTTTTTAGCCCTGCATTGTCCATTTTGATTACAAAAATCAAATTTCTGGCCAAACCTGGGATGTAAAGAAAACCAAGTAGTGTTCTAATCCTTCCATATATGAGCCTCAACTTGACTTTTCCTCATCCTATGATTTTGGTTTTCGAATCATCACCTAGGAAAACATTACCTCCATCATACCTTTCATATTCACAGAACCAGTCCCTATGGGGAGTCATATGAAAGGATGCAACTGAATCAACCAACCATTCCTCATGATCTGCATGTGTGCTTGAATAATCCAAGTACACATCCCATCCTTCTTCCTTGGAGGTCTTTTCTTCTGTAGAAGGATCTTCTTCAGATCCCTTCTTTTCTCAATTTTGGATCTACACTGCTTCTTGTAGTGCCCTTCTTTTCCACATCTCCAACATACCTTTACAAACTTTTCAGGAGATTTAGATCTACCCTTAGACTTATATCTCCCACTTGAGGACTTAGATCTATTTATTTATTGGGAGCATATTCTTGCAAATATTGCGTTTGTGCTCTGTCCTTCCATGTTCTTCCATCTCATCTCCTTCGACAACAAGGATGAGACCACTTCATCAAAATTCAAGGGAATTGTATTACTACCCATGGCCACAACCAAACTATCCCACGAATATGATAAAGAACATAGTAAACTGATACACTTATCTTCATCTGAAATTTTAATCTCAACAGATACTAATTGACTTACCACAGTATTGAAGGCGTTCAAATGCTCTGCCACCGAGTCTCCATATCTCATCCTCAGGTTATACAACTTCTTTCTCAGGAATAGTTTATTTACAAGGGACTTAGACTGATACAACTTCCCCATCTTATCCCATAAATATTTGGTTGTAGCTTCCTATGACACATTCAATAATATTGAATCTAAGAGACACAGTCAGATTGTGCTCTTCACCTTCCAATCCAACTTTTTCTAGTCATTTTCTAAAGTTCTTGTAGGTGCATCACCTGAATGCACCATGATCCACTAATCTTTTTCCACCAACAGATCTTCCATATTGATCTATCAAATCTTAAAACTTTTCCCATTAAACTTCTCAATCTCCATTTTCGAATTGCTCGACATTTCTTTTCACCTGAACAATCAATACCACAGATCTCCCACTGTAACAAGGCTAATCACAGTCCCGAGCCAAAACCTTGACCACAAAGGCATCCCTCTGAAGCCAACAATGATCTGATACCAAATGTGTATTTTAACCTTGTACAATATTTCACTGCAAATAGATTTTCAATAAAAGAACAAAAAATATACAATGGAAAATACACATATTAAACAAAGAATTTTCCCCTAGAAACCCAAACTGGGAAAACCAACATATTCTATATTCATTCATAGTGATACATTGTTTACAATACAATATACATATAGGAGCCAACGACATCCAAAATCCTAACCCAATGACATGGATTAGTCAACAACCCTTATTCCTTAACCGGAAATAGAAAACCATCGGCAAAAACCATGTGTCGAAAAACCACTCAACAATGGACATGAAAATTAAGGCGAGGAAAAAATGTGACATGTTTCTCGAGTAATTTTTTTTTCTCGGGGGTGTTGCAAAGAATATAACATAACACATAACACATACCCAACACATCACACATGTTCTTTGCAAATAATATAACACATAACACATATAACACAAAGAATATAACACATCAAACATATAACACATAACAATATGACACATACACAACAAATAACATAGGTTCTTCTTCCTGAATCATACCCTACTTGGGTATCGATGGCATACACCAACCATTCAGATCCCATGCATATCATCAAAACATAAAATATTTTAGAAGGGATTCTTACCCAAATTCCTTTTTACCTCTCATCTCACATGGGCATGAAATCTTTATTATACTTGTTCTGGCTGCCAACACATTCTCTAATATTACCTCGTTAGTGGTGCTTCTTAGGGAGTTCTAAAGTCCCTTTCACAATTTTCTTTTATCAACAACGTTCTTTCATTTACCTTTGTATGAGGTGTTCACTATTGTCAGTTGTTCTTCCCTAACAATTCCAATATTTTCTACACGTGCCATACATGATCACATTCACATTTTACATTAGCTTCCATGTAAAATCAAATGCATGTACCATATATTTTAAATAAACAAACATTTTCGGATATGTTCTAGCATATCTATATGCATTCCATCACATTACCTCAATATTTTTTTGAATGAAAACATGAAATATTTCAGTTGTCTCCATTATCATGTAGCTATCAACATCCTCATGCGAAAAAAATTACATTTATCAGCATATCAGTTTCTCATTCTAGCGAAACATAATAGACAACAATAAAGGAGTTAAGGGATTCTCCCATCAGGGAACTTTCAACCTAGGTGAATAAATTTTCAAGGCCTCACTGCCTTCACACAATATAGCTTAACCACACTCATTCATTTAAACACATTTAGTATTTTATCCTTCATTTACCAAGTGTACTTATTTCACAATTGTTCTTTTAAAGCATACAACTCTATTGCATCATTCAAAGTTCTATAGTGAGAAAAATATTAATCCTTTTCTCCTTCTTTGCTTCTACAATTTATCCCTTCCTAGAACCTTCCTTCTCTTTTCTTTGAGTAGTCTTGGTCATGTTCACCTTGACCTTCTTGGGTAATTCAACATGCTACATCAACAAGATTCTTTTTCATAATGAATTATGAACTTGTGCATTCTACACACTTCCCAACCAGAATTCAGATTGGTCCTCATTCATTTGCAATTCTTTTTAATCATGCATGATATTTTAAAATGTAATCTAGGATTATTATATAAATAGGATTTGTAGCCCACTACCCAATTCTCAGCGGTAATTAAGGTTATACCTCTATTCTCTTGACATAGTTCTTTAAAAAGTTCCTCCACATGAACTTCTTCAACATGCAACTCTCTTGTTGCATATCCAAATGGTCTGACATGACCTCAATCTTGAGTTAGCCTCAACTTCATTATTTTAGAGTTCTATCCAATATTCCATAAGGAATATGAGCATGCATTCTTATGATGCATTTCAAATGCATTCAAATATATATTTGCGTTATCAACTTGCTTTCAAGCTGTGCTTCCATGCACTTAACCACATGCACTTGCATGTTCTGTGTGTCTACCATTGACACACTTCACAATTTCCACATTTCCTGTCAGTTTAAATCATTGTATACATGATTGTTCACAATCATTTACATGTAGTCTTTAAATGCATAATCATGTTGTCTTTCATCATGACAACATAACATTCCTTATCATTTACTCTTTCATCAATTTATACTAGCTTCTCCCGAGGGAATGGAACACATCCTCCTCAAGCTATCATTCAAAACAAAACATTCATGAATTCTTCAAAATAGATTCAACCATGCATCCATGGCATCACTCAGATCTGGAAAGTACAAGTCTTGCCTCACGTCCTACTTGATTAGGAAGTCATATTATACTTTTAACCATGTATAGGTATATCTATATATATGTTTGTGCATCAATCACACCCTTTTACCTCATTCATTCATATTGTTTTAGCATTATCCGATTTTGATGAGACTTTACAGTCACTTACACAACCAATCTCATCAATAAAATCATAATTATGCTTCCCTCCTTACAACATGACAACCAACAAAAATGACATTTTTTCTCCTTGCTCTTTTTGTGTTCCATCTTAGCTCTTTCTGAGGAATTACATACTTCCTCAAGCTATTATTTAAACAAAATAATCAAACCTTCCATCATAGGATCAACCATGCATCCATGGCATTATTCAGTCCAGAAAAGCACATTCCTTGCCTTACTACCATGTTACTTAGGCATTCATATCATGCCCTTTAGTATTCATACACTTATACACCATGCATGTGCATCACTTGCACATTCTTATATTATTCATTTTTATTCATTTGATCTTTAATATCAAAGTTAACATAGAGAAACCTTATAAAGAATTCAATCCATGCACTCAAGCATATACAAGCATATATAAATATTCAACATGCAAGTCCACTTCTTGCACCTCTTTTCCATGTCATTCATACACGCTGGTACTTTGAACCTTAATACTATTTTCCCTGAGATCTTACAACCATTCACATGGCAAGTCTCACGTGCATAATCATAATTATGTTTCCCTCTTTACATGGCAACAACCAATGAGAAACCACTCTTTCCCTTTCAGTTACAATCAACATTTCATACTTTAGTAATATAGACTAGGTAATAACATCATTACCCAGGGCCACAAAATGCCCCATTTCCAGTTTTCATGCCTCAATTCACTTTTTGGTCAACAAACCTTTTACTAAGGGAGTTCTTTGCTAAATTACCTCTTACTACTTTTTGATCATACCAAGCCATACTCACATGGCCACCATCCACCCTGGGATGTCAATCTGACCCATTGGTCATCTAGAAATGCTCCAATATTTCCTTTACTAGACTTTATATCAGTCTTCCATTAGGAATTACAATATTATCCTTATAAGGAAATAATAGTAGTATTATCAACATTTTATTTATGCTGCTATAATCAGACCATTCTCATATAAAAGGTCCATCATCAGATCATTCCCTACAACCCACTATAGATCGTACTATATCCATTTGCATGTTACATTCATGCTTACTTATTATTGTATGCGTTACAACATATTCTTGTCTTTCATTTTCATGCATAACAAGTACCTAAGTCAATGGGAATATGGATTTCCTTTAATACAACCATGAGTTCATTATCTGGCTCATATGCCCATCTCACTTTACCTCCTTATGAGGATTAATAGTAGTCCTAAAGGAATCTTTTTGTTAACTAGGTTATCCTAGTAACACTTCTCATTCATTATAGGTCAAGGAAATTGACCTTACAATTTTTCATTAGTGCTCTGATCATGAGGACTCATACATATGGAGTTTAGTTTATTTACTATGCAGTAATTAATATGGCCAAGGATTCCATCAATCCATACTAAATTATTTTAATCCACAAGGAATTTCCTATAAGGGTCTTATCCCTTATCTAAACAATAGTCACAAAATCCAGGGTTCTAACAGTCCATGCTTATATGCAACATTACAACCACCAATTTATTCTTTTTGAATTTAAGGAACCCTCAATTGGATGCTTCCATTTCAACCATTCACAAACAAATATCACCTCTAAGTCTTGTTAGTATATTCCTACTCCTTCAGGGGTAGTTATCATTTCAATAAAGAAACAATGAGCTTCTTCTGATGCAATTTAACATGTAAATTTTTCTGCCATAAGAAACTCTAAGGTTTCAATCCACAATCCCCTCTCTCAAGGTGCCTATGAAAACACTAAAAATTTTTGTAAGGAAGAAACACTTTTCAACATGCTCACCTTACACTTGATACACTAGTCCTGTGACTGATTTTCTGTCCCATCCATGCCTAGTGTAGTTGCCTTCTCTAATACCACTTGTAACACATCCAACCCCCTAAGTACCCTTTTAAGAGATGGGGTATTAAATTTTTTCTTTTCTTGAACCTCTTCAAATCCTTTAAGAAAGGGAACCATCGTATTCTGCTCATAGAGTGATTTCCAATGATTGTAAGTTTTCTCAAAATATAATTCTAGGTCAAAAGTTATGTCCCTTTGAAGTTTTTGGACCTTTATTATTCAAAAGCATCTGTACTACCACGTGGTATCCACATGGATCCATGTCATTTTTCCCATCCGACGTGAACTGATGTGTCCTAACTGTAAGGTGGTGTGTTTGACTGGGCATCAACGTGGCACCTACCACCTAGTCATCAGACCTTTAGTTCACCGACTCTTGGCCCTTTTAACTATTCGTATAGCCTAAGAGGCTCGATCCAGGACGAGTTGGCGCCCAGGGTACATAGTTCCATCATATGGTGCCCCCTGGTTTTTGTGCATTGGTTGGGTGATGTCACACAACATCATGCTAGTTCGTTGGACCATTGGGTGTCGGGCATCGACTCTTCAGTATTCACCTGCACTAGCTCATCCCCAATTTGGTATGAACTAGTGCCTCTAGCACGTGACCCCATCATACTGTGCCACCCCTCTTTACCGATGGAGCGACACATTGCCACTGAGCTTTGGGTTACCAAGCCCTTTATCTTTTCCACTCATCCAAACTTCTCCGACAGCCTGGGGTTTGATCGACCCTCCTTGAATGAGATAAACGAAGAGGATTAGTTCCGAATCTGATGATTCTGGTTCATCAAGTTTTTTCAAGGGCTTACGCCCAGTATGGGGTCCATGATTCACCCAACAGGATGTCAACATCTGTCCTTGATCATGGTGTGACACTTGGACACCGAGGCACCATGAACTAAACTTCCCAACATATCTAGGTAATAAGACTCTTTGGTGATTCGGGGGTCAATTGAATCCCCTTGACTCAAATCAACGATGGAGACTTACCCCCCTTAAATCCAATGACTAGGAATTAATGGTGCCATCCCAAGGGTTCTCTCCTTTAGTTGGGACCACACTCGACCCCTCAATGAATCCCTTGCTAGCACATGGAATGACATACGCCATGACACGTGGGGTGACATGTGGCACTCGTACCACTTGACACGTGGCACTCATTTTCCCTAAGGATCCTGGTCCAATTCGACCAAAACTATGTGAAACGTGGCTCTATCATTGAGCGACACCATGGTTGTCCCTTTTCATGACACGTGGACCACTTTTTATGCATCACGTCACCACTGGGAACTAGACATCGGGGCCTTGCTAGAGAAATATAAACTTCAAGGGCTCTAGTTCCATGGATTATGAGATAATTATCCAAACTAATCTTGTGATTACGATATTTCTAATTAAGTTTATTACGTGGTTACGACCCATGACCTGTACTACAAGATCTACAACTGAGATCTCTCATGGGTTGAACTGACGACTGTCACTCTGGTGCATGGCCCAATACTGGCATGATGCATGGACCATCCATCAAATGACACGTTATCCCAGATGTTGGGACTTTCCTGTCGATGTGTCACTTCGAGCAATCTCGATCCAGGGATTACGATATGTTTAAATAAATTAATTCCCATGGTTAAGTGAATCCTAATCAACATAATTACAAGGTTAACTGCTCTAGAGTATATGTGTAAAGATATAAGACCCAGATTTCCCAAACCCCATAGATCCAACGGTACTAATTGAACGTGATTACTCAAAGGTCTTGGAGCTCTGTATGCCACATATCAATCCTTATGTGACTTAAATGGTGACAAGTGTCACCTCCGTAACCCACTATGATTAACCCCTAGCGCCAGACAACTAGGATTTGTTCTCAAAGTTCATCCAATCCCGATCGACGACCTATATCACCCCTCAAACTCCCCTTTTTGGACTGCCTCCACCTCAATGTCCAGGGTTATTTCAACCATGGAACCCAAACCATATTAACCATGATGGATCTAATGGGCCATGATCTCCCACAATTACTCTCCGATAGATCAACGAATAGTGTTCACTCTCGGAGGTCCACTAGTCGGAGTCCTTTATCAACCCTGCACACAAGCATTATGACAGTTTGACCTCTGGACTCTTATAGTCAAGATCGATAGTCACGAGATCGTTTGGACCACTCACCGATGGATCTAATGGCCCTCATTGATTTAGGGTACACCCCCTACAAGAACTACAACCTACTCCGATAGAGGGTTGGGATCTCTTCACCCCACCACATTGACGGTTGAGACATGTTCTTGCCTCTTACCAACCAATGGTAGAGACCCATCCCAATTTGTTGTCCAGATCTCATTTTGGAGTCTCTCATCAACCCCACACTTGGTCATTCCAAAATTATGGCCTCTAATGAAAGGCCGAGATCTATTCACAGGGTCGCATCAACGATTGCGATTCTGTCAATCTTAACAACAAGATTTACATATATTTTATCAGTCTGAAACTGGACTTAGTAATTTAGGGATTTATCCCAAGTAATTTATAAGGCTTACTAGGCCTTCAAGATATCTACATTCCTCCTCTAATATGGCTAAGGAATTTCCTCTTGGAGTTTTCCATCCATCTCTTAACTTATCTTCTTGGATTTCCTCTCGCAAGCAACAGACTGAAACATATAATATACTACATATACAAGAGGCTTATTCACATATTTACTTTCTTTATTTTAGGAATGATACGATATATTTATGTTCATTATGTGCTATACACAGATGAATCTATTCAGATAAATTATCATGTAATCATATTGGCTTCCAAAGGGGACAAACACAATCCCATAAAACTTGTATACCCAATTATAAGAACATTCCAGGTGTAAATGCTTTACCTTCAATTAAACTACATAGAGTGATAAATACTTATCTATTTCACGCTGTTCCCAACCAACTGACTATGGATGTTCTCCTGTCCACCCAACTATAGGCTCTGCATTCTCAGTCACTTTGGAAACAAGCCACCCCTATTCCAAGCCATGATACCACCAAAGAATATCTCTCCCTCTCTCTGGTTCTTAGTGATTTAGGAAGGACATTCTCCTTCACGCCATTCTTGGTAGAGATATTCTCTCACCCACCTAGCTCAGGCCTTAACGAGGTTTGTTATATACCTTCCTGGTATCAAGCTCACAAGCTTACCAACTCAGGTCAAGTCTCTGGATTCTCCCCTTTAAGGTTTAGAGCTCATGCTCTTTTTCTGTTAATGTGTTTTTTACATAGTCCATCCTCTTTCTCCCATTCGAAATCCCCGAGTTCTCTATATTTTACAACTTTTTTGCCTTGATCTCCTATCTACCTTCATGTGCTTCTCTTACACGCATCATTAGGGAATGTTCTCGACCTGCCCCCTTCCTTATGTCATAAGGAAACCCATGGGTCAATTTGATTTGTAGAAATGGTACCCTATGGTACCTTTGGCTGACAATTTCAGCTGTCCTAGCTTGATCTCCCATGCCTGGATTTATTTGGGGTAGTTGGTTCCCCAACTACCATCCTTCCTCATTAATTGATTTTCCTTGAAATTAGGGATGAGGAAAATAATATGAATATCAAATATTATCAGCAAGGAGGTTTGGGCCATCTTTCCTCTAGTGGTATCATGGATAGTACTCAAGGCTTCACCCCCACAATCAACTATTGGAAATATTAATTAAAATAACAATACATTTACATTATTCACATGTCATGGCATGGAAATCATTAACTATGATTAATTACATTTAATCACGGGTTTAGGAAATGGGTGTTACACTATATGACAATAAATCCTGCTTCTATTTTAAAATTTTTCCCAGAGCGTCTTCTTTATCACTAGAAAGGGTTCCAACCTACCTATCAATTAACAATGAGTAGCCTACTTGTCAACTAACAATGAGCCAATATTGGCCTCCACCTCGTGGAACTTTGAGGATGCTTTCAAATTATAATATTTTTCCTAGGAGGATCTTTCCTTTTTAATCTTGGTGATTTTTTCTGCAAATTGTTCCACAAAGGATCTTCCCTCCATTTCAACCAAAGGAGACCAAAATGAAATAAAAATCCTTTGATACTCCATTTCCTAGAACTAGGCATGATTACATTTCATAGGGGATGGAGATTTAGGCATGTGATCAGAGTTCCACCCTACAACAACCTTTGACTTGTATATCCATGGGTTTTCAAACATCTTTTCTGAAATAATGAATCAATCTAACCTTTTGGCTACTGAATCCTTCCCTTTTCTCCCATTCCATCACACTTGCACCGAATTTGTTGGCTCTATATCTACTAAATGGTGTTGTTCGATACAATGAGATGATTTTTTTTTTGAGGATCTTGACGAGGGGGGATTTCTAAAAACTCTCTCAAAGAAATGGAGAAATTCAAATCCCCTCCCAGAATAAAATTGAATCATTAAATACATTGAGGCATCAAAGCCTTCCCAAAAATTTAAATGATCAACATACAGGCCGTATACATTTATCAGATAGAGGGATGTGTTTAAATTTTTTTCTTTCAACTCAACCGAAATACCAGAAGGAAACTAGGAAGAGGACAAAGCTTGGAATCATGGGTTACACATATAAATTAAACCCCCTGATAAACTTGTAGAATCCAGAGAACTAAAAGACTGATCTTTTAAAAAACTATGCAGAGTGTTACTCTCCTTTTTACCACTACACATTGTGTCCTGAAGCATGATGAAATCTGACCTATGCTCCTGCACCAGCCTCTTTAAAGAGAGGAATTTTGGGGCGCCCCCACCCCTCTAATGTTAAGGGAGAGTATAATAATTTTGAGACTCTGGCTTGGGTTTTCCCCACTATAAGGGCCCGAACTATGGTTGATTTTCTTATGTTCCTGATATATTTCATAGATTGAATTTGGGCAAGAGAAATAAGAGATTTACTACCTACTTGACTCCAAGAACCCTTATCCAAGGCCATACCCCCTGCACAGTAACCCTTGTTGGAGTTACTTCACACACACCTAGGATTTTATTTTCCTAAGGTTTTTATTTGTTCATTAGTCGTAATTAGTCATTATCCAGTCTCCTATATTTTAGGAGAGAATATTTCACCTGGAGAATATTCTCTTTTAGTTCACACTTCAGTTTGACTAGTTGAGTTGAGTTTAGATGTTGCATTGGGATCATCACCATGCAACATTGGGATCATCACCATGCTAATTAGACCTTGCCTTGGTATCATCACCAAAGTGGCGCATTATCCTTGATTCCTTGAGTTAACTCCTCACTACTTTCTGTTTAGTCAGTTAATTGAAGACTAGTTGACTAGTTAACTTAACTAGGTGGCAGTTCACTCCCGTAACTGCCTGAGAGATTAGAATAGGTGGTAGTTCAATCCCGTGACTACTGGTGTGTGTCCAGATCACTCTAGACCACCACTATGGTGACTTGGTTCACCTCAAGTCGAACTCATTGAGATATACAGAGTATATCATGTGTAAATTATTCATTATTCATAACGGTTAATGAGAATTATTTCTATTCTTTCTCTCATTCTTCTTCTTTTTCCAATTCTCTCTGCAAATGTTTGTATCATTGTTTAGCTAGATCTATTCTGTGTAGGTTCAACACATTTACATGGTATCAGAGCCGACGGAGTGCTAAGCAAAAGCTACACCAAAAAAAATAAATTTGCAGGTACAAAAGATTGAAGACAGCAGAAAGATGGAATTCCAAAAAGAATTCATTCTTACACCTTACAACTATTTTGGATGGAAGGAGAAAATAGCCATACATCTCTGATCTAGAGGGTTGTACAGGTTAACCATGAATACAGATACAGAGCCGACATCAGCCATAGAAAAATCCAAGTACTTAAATCGCATGGATGAGGCACTCGGAACAATTTGCAGTCTTATTTCTCCCGATATCCTTTTTCATATATCTTCCTGTATGACTCCCAATGAAGCTTGTACCATCTTGGAAGGGCTCTTTGGAAAACAGGATGAGATGAGGGGACACATGTTGGAGGTGGAGCTGCTCACATTGGATCCAAAAAGCTTCGAGAATATCCAAGATTTCTTTACAAAATTCAAGGATTTACTGTCGCAAATCAAAGCTTGCAGGGTTGATAAATCGAAGGAGGAGAAACAAATGGTTCTCATCATTCTCTCCAAGCTATGTCTTGAATTCTCAGTATTCATATCTACATTCCATACTGTCAGATTCGCCTCTAGAGCCACCTGGAAAATGCCTTCTCTTGAGGACTTTATCGAATCCCTGACACAAGAGAAAACCAAGCTCATCAACATGGGCGCAATCAAAGGCCAAAGGGAACATGCACTCATTGTGCATGATGGCAGCCACAAATATCAGAAATCTAAAGATAAAGATAAGCGAAAATTGCATGCACATACGAAGAAGGAAGGGTACAAAAAACCCTTCACCGATGCCTCCAGATCCAAAGGAGAAAAGGGAAGAAAAGGAGAGAAATGCACATACTGTCACAAAGGAATCCATTCGAAATCCACATGCATGCCAAAAAAAATAGATCTGATGTCTCAGATACTTCAGTAAAACAACCTTGGAGATCGCATCCCCGAGGGTGCAAAGAAGAAGAAGCCAGAAGATCCGAATTCCAAGAAAGGCAATTCTAGCCATGCCTTGATTGCCATCAACTCCTCTCTTGATGATTGGATCGTAGATTCAGGAGAATAACATCACATGGCTGCCTCAGAAGCATTATATTCTTCTTTGGATGCATGCAAAGGTCCTCCTATTATGATGGGGGACAACTCTTCTATCGAAGTCACCAGCAAAGGAAGGATTAAACTCACCAATGGAAGCTTCGAGAATGTGCTGCATGTTCCCAAGCTTTCTGTCAACCTTCTCTCCGTGTATTAGATGACGAATTATGGCACCAGAAAGAGAGTTGTATTCACAACAAATTCCGTGGACAACTATGACATGCAAACCAACTTCAGGGTTGCTACCGGTGAGGTAAATCATCAGTCTAGATTGTATACATTTTCTGAATTCATTGAACCTGATTCTACTTTACTGCTTACTCATGTTGGTGAAAGTAGTAGGATATGGCACGAAAGGTTTGTACATTTGAATTTTAGATACATGCAACAACTTAGCAAGAATATATTAGTTGATGGTCTACCAGACATCCATTTCTCCAAGGGAGTATGTGAGGGATGTGTTCTCGGAAAACACCCTCAAGAGAAATTCAACAAAGGAAAGTCTCAGCGAGCTTCCACACCTTTAGATATGATCCACAGTGACCTTATGGGTACTTTTCCACATCCATCCATCAACAAAGTGAGGTTTGTTCTCATTTTTGTTGATGATTTCTCACGTTTTACTTGGATCTACTTTCTTAGGCAAAAATTCGAGGTCTTTCAACACCTCAAAGATTTCAAAGATTTGGTTGAGACACAGTCCGGAAAGAAGATCAAACTCCTCCAAACTGA
The DNA here is from genome assembly GCA_009831015.1 of Picea engelmannii. Classification (NCBI taxonomy): domain Eukaryota; kingdom Viridiplantae; phylum Streptophyta; class Pinopsida; order Pinales; family Pinaceae; genus Picea; species Picea engelmannii. The sequence goes on from ML780797.1 coordinate 70,083, forward strand.
TAATGGGGGAGAGTATGTGAATCATTAGATACACAATCTTTTCCATGAGGCAGGGATTCAGTTGCAGCATATAGTTCCCTACACTCTGCAACAAAATGGAGTTGATGAGTGGAAAAACCGATCTCTAAAGGAGATGGCATCTTGCATGTTGCATGCAAAGTCACTACCATAGAGACTATGAGCCGAAGCACTTAACTGTGCAACATACATCTAAAACAGATCTCCCCATAGATCTGTCAAGGATAAGACCCCCTACGAGGCTTGGAGTGGCTTCAAACCGAAAGTGACCCACTTTCACATTTTTGGTTCTCGTGCATGGGCCCGCATTCCCTTTGAAAAGAGGAAGGCACTTGATCCACAGAGCACTGAGTGCATTTTTGTTGGATACCCTGACGGTGTGAAGGGATATCATCTTATTGATCTTTCCTCAGACCGTCTCATCATTGAGCGTAGTGTCCAATTCGAGGAAAGTGTCTCGCATGTACCTCAACAGCTGCATGCAGACACCTTTACTCTTACACCTGTCCGAGATGATGAGCATGCACATGCCGACTCTTCTTCAGATGAGAGTTTTGATTCAGAGGAATCAGAGGATTCAAATTTAGATTCAGAGTCAGTACAGTCATATGCAGAGTCAGAGCATCCAGATGCAGTTGCAGAGCCAGAGAAGAGGCCCAAGTGGGCACAAACTACTCTTCAGGATGCAGGGGATCTTGTAGGTGATCCAGTTAATACTAAGAGGACTCGATCTGATTTCAAGGAGCCTCCTATTGCACTCACTTCCACTGAACTATTTCCTTCTAGGAATCTTTTCTTGGTTCAGTCTTCAGATCCACAGTCTTATGGCGAGGCTGCTGGAAATCCCTTTTGGGAATCCGCCATGCAGGAGGAGTACAACTCCCTCCTCGAGAACCAGACTTGGGATCTGGTTCCCCTTCCTTCTGGGAGGAAACTTGTCAGATGCAGATGGGTCTACAGGACCAAGAGCACAATGGATGGATAGATCAATAGATACAAAGCCAGGCTTGTCGCCAAAGGCTTTCAGCAGGTTCATGGTATTGACTATGATGAGACCTTCGCTCCAGTAGCGAAGATGGATTCCATACGATAGGCACTTGCCATTGCGGCAACCAAGGGATGGGAAGTCCATCAGATGGACGTGAAGAATGCATTTCTTCATGGTGATCTCTCTGAGGAGATCTACATGGAGCAACCCCAGGGATTTATGCAAGACTCATCTTTGGTCTATCGACTGAAGAAGTCACTTTATGGCCTCAAGCAGGCTTCGAGGGCATGGTATGCCAAGATGGACTCCTACTTGTTGTCACAGAAATTTGTACGTTGTAAATCAGAACCGAATGTATACATGCTCAGGACGACTGATTCACTCTACTTTTAGTTCTGTATGTCAATGATTTGTTGATCACCGGTTGCTTGACTTCAACGATTTCTACAATCAAGAGGATTCTTCATGACAGGTTTTTAATGATGGACATGGGTTTGCTACACTTCTTCCTTGGACTTGAGATCAGTGAGGATGGATCAGGCATCAAACTGTCTCAAGCCAAGTATGCACGAGATCTCCTTGAGAGATTTCACATGACAGTTTGCAAGTCTGCTCTGACTCCTTTCCTATCATGAGTCAAACTTGAGGATGGCGGGGAGACTCCACTGGTTGAAAACACACTGTACAGACAGCTAGTGGGGAGCTTGTTGTATCTCACACACTCTAGACCAGACCTCTCATATGCAGTTGGCACAGTTTCCAGGTTCATGCAGGAGCCGCATGAGCTACATTGGAAAGTTGCAAAGCGTATCCTTCGATACCTATAGGGCACCATCACCTTTGGGATTCATTATGCAGCAGACTCTACATTAGATCTCATTGGGTTTACTGATTTCGACTGGGCTGGTGATAACATTGATCACAAGTCCACATCTGGTTACTAACTCAGTCTTGGTTCCGGGCCTATCTATTGGTCGAGAAAGAAGCAAGCTGCCATTGCTCTATCTTCAGTCGAGGCAGAGTACAGAGGGGTAGTTAACATAACCATTCAGGCTATGTGGCTACAACATTTTCTCACTAAGTTGGGCATTCAGTTTCATCGACCGATCGTCATCTGGTGTGACAACCAGAGTACTCTGAAGTTCTGCAGAGATCCAGTTCAGAGGCAGTGGATGAAGCAGATCGAGATCCACATGCACTACATCCGGGACTTAGTACACGAGGGGATCATCGATTTACAGTTCTGTCCTTCAGTAGAAGAGACGACAAACATTTTCACCAAGACCTTCACTGAGCAGAAATTCCATTCTCTGTGAGGTCGTCTTGGAGTGAAGGACACAGTTGCCTAGCAACTATAGTTCTTCTTTTTACATACATTGTACCTTGAGGGGGGGTTTTTTCCATGAGGTTTTCACTCTTTCCTCACTTTATTTTCAGTGTATCTTTTGTACTTGGGTACCTAACATGGCCTCATTGCCGGGACC
>ML780797.1:72577-82711 GCA_009831015.1 Picea engelmannii
TGCTTCACACACACCTAGGATTTATTTTTCCTAAGGTTTTTATTTGTTCATTAGTCATAATTAGTCATTATCCAGTCTCCTATATTTTAGGAGAGAAAATTCCACCTGGAGAATATTCTCTTTCAGTTCATACTTCAGTTTGACCAGTTGAGTTGAGTTTAGATGTTGCATTGGGATTATTACCATGCAACATTGGGATCATCACCATGCTAATTCGACCTTGCCTTGGTATCATCACCAAAGTGGCGCATTAGCCTTGATTCATTGAGTTAACTCCTCACTACTTTCTGTTCAGTCAGTTAACTGAAGACTAGTTGACTAGTTAACTCAACTAGGTGGCAGTTCACTCCCGTAACTGCCTGAGAGACTAGAATAGGTGGCAGTTCACTCACGTGACTGATGGTATGTGTCTAGATCACTCTAGACTGCCACTATGGCAACTTGGTTCATCTCAATTCGAACTCATTGAGATATACAGAGTATATCATGTGTAAATTATTCATTATTCATAACGGTTAATGAAAATTCTTTCTATTCTTTCTCTCATTCTTCTTCTTTTTCCAATTCTCTCTGCAAATGTGTGTATCATTGTTTAGCTAGATCTATTTTGTGCAGGTTCAACACATTTACAAACCTCACTTCTTTTTTATCTATATCTCAACAAATAATCCTACTTAATGGGGTATTTGTTATTGGATCTTTGAAAACCACCGCTCAAGCTAAGAGCCCAAGAGGGAGAGACCCCTTTTCTAGAGGGAGATGGAACCCGAGATCAAGGGTGAGGGGAAATCCCTTGCGCAGAGCTATGTTCCTCTGAAGAGGAAACATTAACCTTTGCATCCCCAACAATTTTAATAGGAAGGATGAAAAACTTGTTGCAAGAGAAACGTTTCTCACCAACCAAAACCTCTGAATTATTTTTAAAATGAGCCATATCATTAGAAATAAGAATATTACCAGAGGGAACTTTTGAGTGAGCCAAATGGGATCTTACACTTGGAGAGATTTGACAAGGACCCTTGTCTCCATTACATGCTTCAACATCTCTTTATGCCACCTTTTCGCTTGACAACTTCGACGACAATTTTTTCACTTCCAAGTATTTTGAAAGGGAGGGAAGAAAACCAGAGAGCGCCTGCAGTGTGCCTATAAGTGCCCTACTTTGTGACAACCATAACAACAAAATGGGACCTACAAAAATTCCACTTTCTGCATCCATTTGAAACATCCCCACAATAAATTGACCTCATCCATGAGACCTTCCTTAAGGTCCACCTCTATCTAGAACCAAGCCCATCTCCGATCCATTTTGGTATCCCATCCAGGATCACAACCAACATATTTCCTCAACATATTCCCAATTGAGATCAAAATCGTCTCATGCCAAAATACCAATGGGAGGTTTGGTAAAATTTCCTAGACCTTTGTTGGGGAGAGGGTGTCCTAGGTGGGGTCAAAAGATATGTCCCATTCCTTGATAAAAATCCCCGGGGGTCCGCATCCCCAACTCCTTCCGAATATACATGCTAGGTCCTCCTTCAAGTGAAACTTAAAACATATCCATCCCATTTATAGGGTATGTAAGTCGAGCTTGTAACTGATAACCTTTTTCCAATTCACATCCAACCAAGATATCAGAGCATGTGTCGTGACTATATTACCCAAGAATATTTCCATGTCCATTAGACCCAAGAGCTCAAGGATATCCCAATCACCATGACTTGAACCACAACCATAATTCTCCTTTCCTTGAGGACTTTCCAACACTTCGATATTTTTTTCTTCGAAATGGGGGATTCCACATGCTTCTCCTCCCATGAATTTATAGATCCACCATTCCTTTTCTCATTTGGAAACACAACTTCAATAGGTGCCGGATAAGAATGAAATCAATTCGTAGCAACCCTCGTAACCTTTGATTCCCTTTGCTTGTGACGTTTGCAACCCAAATAAATGTATGCATGAATCCCATCAACCATAAATGATTTCACACCCTTTGATGTTATTCCTTCCCTGGGATCACAACCTACATCCAAATATAGAGGGTCCACCCCTGCCATGTAAGTGGACTGTTAAGTTTTGAGCTATTATTAGGTTTCTTTTAAATTTACTAGATAAAAATAACATAGGTAGGATCACTGAGAGAAGCACAATCATAATATACACAACATTTATCCCTGGAAATCCTCATGGGGGAGAAAACCCAACAAAACTTCCTTAATATAGATAGTCAATACAATGCCAAGAAAATAAACCAAAACACTAGAGAAAATCCAACACTAAGAAATGCACCTCTCTCTTCCTTCTTCTCCCAACTGCAGCTACCAAACTTGCACACTTGGTGAGTGAATGAGTGAATGAGATAATGAGGTGCTAGCCTCCTTTATTTATACTAGCTGACAGAAGCTGGAAAGGTGTCTCTTCACTGGGTAAGGCAGACTTGTCTTCTTAGTGGTTAAAACCACTTTAATTAGGCCCAGGGGTTGACTTATTAATTTTCCTAATACAATTAGGGCTTGACCAATCGGGAAAAGGGGATTTGGTCAATTACAATGCCCAAAATGATCAATCCACAAAAGGGGATTGATATAATGAATAATGAATCAATAATAAATAGAATACTCTTTGCAATTACAATATTTCAATGCTACCCCTTAACAAGACGGGTATTCTACAACATCACTAGGAGAGAGAGAGGGCAACAAGATCAACAACATTTGGAACACTGACCGACATATCTATAAATCATCGTAAGTTTTTCTCATTATCAATATCATCATCCACAACAAGGAGATGGAATGGAATCATCATCATCTACATCAACATGGATTAGTATAACACTAATACATCATCATCATCAATAAAAACATGAGGCTGATACAACATCAAAAAAACAACATCACAACATGAAGGAAATCTTTAGCACGAAGGAAATATTCATCACAAGGATGGAATCTCAACAACATTAGCACGTAGTTGGAAATATTCAACACTAGTCTGGCATCACAACAACATCAACATGAAGGTGGAAATATTCAGCACTAGGATGGCATCACAACAACATCAACACGAAGTTGGAAATCTTCAGCACTAGGATGGAATCAACATTACTCCCCCTTTTGAGGGAGGTCCTTTCGGACTAAACCAAGCTTGTCTCAAAAGTGCTTAAACTTTACACAAGATAGAGGCTTGGTCAAGACATCAACAACTTGTTCATCCATGCCAACATAATGGAGCTTTATGGCTCCTCTCTGCTTAATATCATGAATAAAGTGATAACAGATCTCTATGTGCTTTGAATAATCATGGAACACATAATATTTATACAACTATGGTTTTCACATAGGATCAGGGTGGATTCCATCTCCAGATCAAATAGATCTGTCAACAACATCTGAAACCATATGGATTCACCACTGGAGGAACATGTTGCAATATATTCTGTTTTTTTCGTGCTGAGAGCAATACTTGATTTCTTCCTACTCTGCCATAAGATCATGGCTGACCCCAAACTGAAACAACATCCTGGGGTGCTCTTTTTTTCAGAGACACTTCCAACCCAATCTGAATTGGTATAACCACTCAGTTTGAAGTCATGATCTCTAGTATAACAGAGACCAAAACCCAGTGTACCCTTAAGGTATCTCATCACATGTTTTGCATCATTAAGGTGAACACGTCTGGGTTCTACCATATACTAACACAAGGAAAAACATATATCTAGCCTGGTATTTTTTAGATACATCACCAAACCAATAATATAACTGTACAATGTAGCATCAACCAATTTTGATGAAGTATCAACCAGGATCTTCAACTTTGTTTCCATGGGTGTGTTTGTGGATTTACACTCCAACATATCAAACCTCTTCAGTATTTCAACTGCATACTTCCCTTGGTTAAGGAAGATCTTATCTAGTCTTTGTTGAACTTTGAGACCTAAGTAATAATGCATTAGGTCTTTCATCAAACTCTGTAGCAAGCTTCTTCTACAATTTGTGATGAAATTTTCTTCATCTTGTCAATAATACATCATCTACATATACTAGCAACATCACTGGATCATCATTCATAACCTTGAGGTAAATGTTGGAATCAACTTTACTCTTGGTAAATCCCAAGATCGTCAAGAAACTATCAATTCTTCCAAGCTCTAGGGGCTTGCTTCAACCTGTACAAAGCCTTCTTCAACCTGCAGATCTGAGTCTTTCTATCTTCAACTTCAAACCAAATTTTCCAATTACATTGTACCAATCTGGTACACTTGCTCAACTGCAACTCAATCTGCACAATCATGTGATAGCTCTATGTGCTCTTTACAAAGCACTATCCGTCTCACTGCCTGAGAGTATGTTCTCTCCTCTTTCTGCAACTATTCCTTCTGGAACTGGGACTCTGCACCTGCAACTGCTCTGAATCTAAGAATGGTTGGTCCATTCTCATTGTGACTTATGAAATATGAGAGTAACTCCTCTACCTCATCATGGCAACAACTTCATCTAAAACTAAGAGCAACTCAATAATTGATACTGGATGTAGCTCTTCTTATTTCATGGAGGTAACTCTATATTTTATTTTAGTCATGTCTCCATGACCCAACTAATGTATTTCACCAACCGCCACTCAATTTTAAATATGGGGATTTCTCCCTCTGCATCTCATACTATATATGAATCATGGTTGTCTTCACGAATGCTGGAACTATTTGTTCAATTACTTGAGTAAGTGTCTTGTCATAGTCTTTTCCCTCTTGCTGGGAGAATCCTCTAGACACTCATTAGGATTTGTACATATGCAACATGCTTGATCTGTTAGATAAATCTTGGAAGTTAATACTGACTTCTCTTCTAGTCTCACGGAAAAATCCATATCCTACTCTTTATGACTGGATTCATTCTCTGTCACTGAAACACGGGAATCTTCCCAGGAGATTTCATATCTCCTAGAAGTCTCTAAAGCTATGATCTAGTATTCTCATGGAGTCTGTCTTCCAGTCTTGGAAGTTGTTTCTTCATCTGATCCTTTCTAAGATTAGGCTTACTCTCAATTTCTTCTGAGTCTACAAGGACTTCATCATCTCTTATGGGGTATACTTGGTGTTGAATACTAAGTCTAAATATGAAAAGCTGAGTCATACTTCAATTGAATTCTGCTTCCTGTCAAGGTGGCTTCATTATCCTTTGAACAATTCTACTGTGAGTTCTTGTTCTAATGTTCGACCATCTTTGGAGCCTTCTGCTCCTTACAATCAATCTCCATATGAGATACTCTGGATCTCAAAAGATAGCTTCTTCTTCATCTTCTTTGGTACATGAATGTATATGGCTATGTACATAGTCTGCTTCATGTCTCATCTAATCTGTTTCCTTATGAAACCTTCACTATAGCTTCCTCAGGGTTATCACCTATGACCTAAAACAAGGTCAAGAAAACAACAAGCAAGAATAATACTCTTTTGATAATAGTAAATAAAACAATAGCATGAATAACTGTCACAATAGCTCCTTTAGAGTCATCACTTGTGACCTATCTGAAACAAAGATCAAAAGTAAGAAATATAATACGAAATGAGATCAACACTCTTCTAGTGTTGTGATTAAACATTCATCCGTGGTAACTTGGAATCAACACAAGAAGTTTCTCCTAGAGGAGATGTTAGTTGTATCTGGTAAATGATTACATTAAGCATTTATCTCAATATGCTCACATGCTACCAAGTATAATACTTTTCAAATACTGCTACCTCAACTATAGTGTTTACTTGTAAAGGGGTAGTTATCCACTTGTCATGTGCTTAGAAGCACCACTATCTATGAGCCAAGTGTCCTCACCAGGTGACACTGATCCTAAGAGGGCAGAGATTAAGACACAGTCTTAAATCTGTTCTTTTATCATGTTTGCGGGTGGCTCTTCATATTCAACTGTGTGGGAATGGTGCCTCTTGTTTCTCTTCTTGTATTCCTCTCTTCTAGCTGGACAATTCTTAGAAATATGTCCCATCTTGTCACAATGGTAACATTGGTAGGATGCGAAATCGTTTTCTCTTCTTTGACCTTTTTGAAACTTCTAGAATCTCCTTGGAGGGTGAGATTATTTATGTATGAATTTGTTTGGGGAGTGAGATTCCTTATGCTGATGATTTTCTTTATGGACTTAAGACCTCTTCCTTCCTCCTTTAGTATGAGAAGCTAGGGCTTGATATTCATCTCTTGATAGTATTTCTTCTCTGTTACCTACTCTTGCTTCTTCTTGAATGCATTCTTCCCAAAGACTATCAAAGTGTAGTTTCTCCTTTCTGACATAAATAGTTTGGATGAATGCATACCAAGGTATTGTGAGACCATTAAGGGCTATCATTATGAGTTCGTCTTCATCTAGAGTATCACCAATTTATTCTTGCTGTTCCATGAATTGTGATATTCTAGAGAAATATTCTTGAACTGTTTCTCCTTTCTGCATCCTTGTAATTTTGAGTTGAGTTCTTAGATTGATATTCTGGTTGATGTTATTTCCTTCATACATATTGGTTAGGGAATCAAAAATTTCTTTTGGAGTCTTATTTGAATCCAATTGAGGAATCAAGTGATATTTAATAGAATCTGCAATGATTCTTTTGGCCCTAACTGTGTCCTTTTGGTTTTTTTCTTTAGCTGCATCATTGGTAGGTTCTGGTACATCTTCTTTAATGAATATTGCTAGGTCATTCTCTTCAAGAATGAGTGAAATCCTATGTTTCCAGGCATGGAATTTTTCCACACTTTCTAGCTTGTCAACAAGCTTAGTGCTTGCAAACATCTTTACTTGGAGCTAGGAAAATGACAAAAAATTGAAAATGCCCAGAATTTAATTTTGAACTTACCAGGAGGTGCGCTTGGCTGAGGTGAGTAGCATGGTGCAATTAGATTTCATAAAATCCAATTTTTTCTCCTTCAAAATGGACCAGTGGAATTCTGGACTGGTACTTTTGATACTGGTTCTGGTTTCCTGGTTTTCTGGTACTAGTCAAAACTAGGGTTTGACTTTCCAGAGTATCTGACCACTGAAAAGGTGCGCTTAAGGTGACAAAGAGTTCCCTAGGCTAGGGCTCACTTTTCTAGATGGTTTTTAGGTTGATTTTCCTCTTCAACAAAAATCCCTATTTTTCTTGTACGACAACAATGACGTTTTTCTTTATCTAGTGAAAAATGCTCTCTTTAGTTTATATCTAAAACCATGTTAAGTTTTGAGATATTATTAGGTTTCTTTTCAATTTACTAGATAACAATAACATAGGTAGGATCACTGAGAGAAACACAATCACAAGATACACAACATTTATCCTGGGAAACCCTCATGGGGGAGAAAGCCCAACAAAACTTCCTTAATATAGATAGCCAATACAATGCCAAGACAATAAACCAAAACACTAGATAAAATCCAACACTGAGCAATGCACTTCTCTCTTCCTTCTTCTCCCAACTGTATCTACTAGAATTGCGCACTTGATGAGTGAATGAGTGAGTGGGATAATGAGGCGCTAGCCTCCTTTAGTTATACTAGCCAGAAGGCGTTGGAAATGTGTCTCTTCACTGGGCAGGGCCGCGTTGTCTTCTTAGTAGTTAAAACTGCTTTAATTAGGCATGGGAGCTGACTTATTAATTTTCATAATACAATTAGGGTTTGACCAATCCGAAAAAGGGGATTTGGTAAATTACAATGCCCGACATGATCAATCCACAAAAGGGGATTGATATAATGAATATTGACTCAATAATAAATAGAATACTCTTTGCAGTTACAATATTTCAAGATGGACCACCTTATCACTTTCTTTCGAATGAAATAATCATCTGTAATGAAAATGTCATCATATCACATCCTATCCAGTCCATAGTCCACTTCATCCACTTCCATTTACACCTTCCTCATACACCAATACAAATACTTCATTATTTCTTGTACACATACTTCATGAATTTCCACCTATGTAGCACATACCATGATCCACACAAACATACACACACATACACACACATACACACAAACTTAATATATTAATGTAATTATTAAAAGGTGTATTACATAAAAACATTGATTTACATCAAGGGTCACCATGAGGCCTATACATTCCAAGTCCATTCATCATTTTAATCATCTTATCATTCATATTTTATACATTTGTATGTTATCAATGTTGGACACACCTACCACACTTAGAGGGGGGGGTGAATGAGTGTGGGGATCTCTTACACAAAAAATCCTTAGTTAACATTCAACATTTTCTCATTACTCATTATTGTAATTTATAATCAGTTAGATGTGAATACATATCAACAACATATATCAGCAACATATCATCAACAACTCATCTCCACAAGGAACACAAAGAACACAAGATGTATGTACAATTTTTCTTTTTATTATGGACTTCAATCCGGGGGTTTTTCAACAACAATTGAATCAACTGAATAGAGTACAACTCTACAAGAGCACCAGCTCTATATGCAAGAATCAACTAACATTCCCAGCACCAACTGAGATGAGGCAACAATCCTTAACAAATACCAATCTGTCAACATAAACAAATGCATCAACCATGCACCAACCTGTGCCAAACAACCTGTAATCAACCTGTCCCATAAACAAGTGCATCCAAACATGTACCAAGTATATACCAATCATGTGTCAAATACTCATCACCAATGACTCATCAATATGTACCAACATAATCAACTATACACCTCATGTATGTTCCAACTCATCAACTGCTTGTCTCAACCATGACTAGTTTTGGATTAGTCAACAACCCCAACTTGAAATAATCATAACCTTGTACCTGTAATGAATAAATATATGAAACTGATACAAAATGTTCTTCAATGTGTTTTATGCAATTCCTCCAGGTGGAACTACTTGGAACCTCTCAGAAAAGGCGTTATAGTAAAAATGGCATACCTTGCTAAATTCTGGCTTATTCTAGAGAGCGACCTTGTAGAGCATGGCCCGCACAAAATATTTGTTGAATTTATGTGAAACTGTTACAAAAAATACTAAAGTCTGTACCCTAACCAACTCATTTGGTCTCACTGAATTTGGATATTTTATTAATAAGTTATGACATTTTTACCTGAAACACCTGTTTTTGACTAGTGTCAGGACTAGCCACAAACCCTATTTTCCACGGAGTGTAACTCCCAAAATACAACGAACCACAAGATGAATTTTTTACCACATATACTTGGGTATGTTTTCTCAATGGAGTATCAATTTCATGGTCTGAATCATTATATAAAAATAGTTATAGCAAAAATGGTGAGATGACCTGTAAATAACATACCTTAGAAAGCATCATCAAAAGAATTTATCCTCCCTTCAATTCTGACCCTCTTTTCTTCACCTTTCTTCTGGAATTCGGCTTAGATATCCTTGGTTACCTCAGTCACCTATAGATATTCAATATTCTCAAGTGTTCCACACCAAAAATGCTCAAGAAGCTCTCACAAGAATCTCTCCATCAATACTCCAAAAGATATTCTCACAAGAAGCTCTCCATCGATCCACAAAAAGGATCATCCACAAGAGACCATTGCTATCTTATTTATACTTTCATCCTCTAGGTCACTTAACCCATTTTTAGGTCACTTAAACTATTTCTAGGTCACTTAACCTATTTTCCTTATTTTAGGTTTAACCACTTTCCATAAATAGAAATTTCTCCAATATTTTATCATTTAAATATTCCTTCTTGATTTTCTCATCTTACTTTATCATTTCTTGATTTTTTTCACTTCTCTTTATTATTTAAATAATCCACCTTGACTTTGTCACCTTACTTTATCATTTAAATAATGTTTTCTTCTTTTAGGTCACTTAACCCATTTCTAGGTCACTTAACTTGTTTTCCTTATTTTTAGGGTTGATCACTTTCCATAAATAGAAGGTTCTCCAATACTTTATCATTTAAATATTCCTTCCTGATTTTGTCACCTTACTTTATCATTTCTTGATTTTTTCACTTCTCTTTATTATTTAAATAATCCACCTTGACTTTGTCACTTTACTTTATAATTTAAATAATGATTTCTTCTTTTAGGTCACTTTGACTTCTTTGACCTTGGGGGCTTCAAGCCTTCATGTGGGGGTCCTTCATCTTCG
>ML780797.1:88874-109755 GCA_009831015.1 Picea engelmannii
AAGGGGACCACTTTGGAGTTCATCCATTTGTGCACCTTATCAATCATGATAAGACAATAGTGAGTCATCTATACATTTTTCCAACAATGCATCATATACCAATGAAACCACAACGATCCATCTTCATCATGTATTAGTGACAACTCATTGATCCATCTTCATCATATCAATGAAAACTCATTGATCCATCTTCATCTATGCATTCTCATCAAGGAAACTACATATTATATTACATCAATCATCAATCAATCAATCCTTTGACATCAATGAATCACTTGACATCAATCAATCAAACCATTGGCATCAATGACAACATGATCCAACAATCAATTCTTATCCAATATTGGAAAGTCAAATATAATTGAGCTTTTGATTTGTTTGAGCAACCTTTGATCAATGCTTCCTTGTTGGTAAGTTGATCTAACTTTACTTGTAGTGACTTCTTATCATTTTGTAGCTCCTTAATTTGTGCAAGTAAGATTTGATTATGATTCCTTAGGCCTTAAAGTTCTTCATCATTCTCTGAGTTGTCGAATTTATTTTTAAGATCTCGATTCTCTTTTTTTTTCTTTCATTTTTTGATCTTTTGATTTCAAGAAACCTCTAATTAAGGTTTCTTAGGAAATAATTTTATTAATTTTTTCCCAATAAACTCTTGTTGAGTTTCTCCTTGAGTTATTGATTCTCCTGTTCTAACTTCTTATTGCATTGCTTTGTATCTTTTGACTTTTTGATTTGTGCAAGTAGTTTTTGACTATCATATTTTAGGAAATAAATTTCTTCATATTTTTCTAATATATTCTTGTCAAATTTCTTCTCAAGATCTTGATTTTCTTGTTGGAATTTTTGATTAAACTAGTCCTTAGCTTTTAATTCCTTAATTTTGTAATGAACTTTTGATGATGATTTTTTTGGTAAGAATATATTTTCTCTTCTAAATCTTTAAGAAAATTCTCCATACAACTCTCTAGTTATACTTTTTTATTGTACTCTTGATAATATTCTAGTTTACATTGAAAGTATACAATAGTTTCTATATCTAGGAATTCTTTTATTGAACCTTTTAATATTAAATAAGTACACAAGGTACCAAAGTCCCACAAAAATAACAATAATATAGTTTATAAATTTTACTTGGGACTTAAAAATAATGCAATGATGTCCCCCTTTATTTTAAAACTTAATTCTCTATTATTAATACCCTTAATATTCTTAAACACTTACAATAACTTCCTCTTATTTTGGTACCAATACATCATTAATTTTAACAGGAAAACACTTAGCATTATGAATGCAATAAAATAATTATGAATAAACATGTTTGATAATATTAATGAGATGGAATATGTGAACATGAAAATAGAGAAATGTCCCAATCTCCCTGGATTTGCTCAATGTCACCTTGTGCACAAACATGGAAGAAAGGCATTAGGTGCCCTAGATACGAAATGACACTCATTGATCATTTCCACCCTTGCCACTATCAGGTGAATCCTAGAAGTCAATCTTCCTCCTCGTACTTGATGGAAACTCAAGTATTTTTACGTCTTGGCATGGTTCATATTTTTGGAGACTAGACAAAGAAATAACATTCTTATAAAAAAATTTCCACAATGAATTAACAGACTTACAAAATGATACTTTATAATTCAAACCAAGAAAAATCACTGTAGATGGTATTGTAAATCTAGAGGGTGTTTCTCTCCTTCGCACCCCTAATCTAACTTCTATGCCACCCTATAGTAGTTACAAGAATCAAAGCATGAAATTTAAGTAAAACTGCCTAAAATGAATTCGAACTATGCCACATAAAAAAAAAAAAAATGATGTCACCATGAATAATTATAATGGATATTGGCTAGCAGGAAAAGCACTAAAATGTACAAGATACTCTACGGAAACATATAATGTATCATCGACTATGGTGGCCACATCGAATGGTGGAAGCAGGGATGCATGAGGGAGAAATGGTTCAACCACATTGGATGAAATAATGGGGGCTACATTAGGGTGGGCTGGTTGGTGGTGTGTGGGTGCAACCACTATGGATGGATGGGATGGAACAGGTGGGGGTGGGTGGGTGGTGAAAAACCATCATGAGTTGTACTATGGGTGGAATTACCCTATTGGGGGGAAATGGTATCCCAAGAGTTGGGAAGGTGGCCAAGGACCAAACTTTCCCTGTTGTTCGAGACAAATGAAGTGTAGAATGGATGTACTGGTGAATGGTAAAATGGTGGTAGTGGTGATCTAATAAATAATGAACCAACTTGCATACACATTTATAATATTTTTGTTAGTACAAAAACATAAAAGTTAACCAAAATAAGATAACAAATTTCACATCAAAACAAGATTTAACTTGACACATAATACCTAGGAAGGGGGTGATCTGTCCATTACAAGTGGACATGGTTTATTACTCTTTGAAATTGCAACATGTAGAAACAAAAAAATATTATATTTGATTTCTCATAAACAACTTGTAGATACACAAAAAATATCTTATTACACATGTACATTATGCATTTCTAATATCCCTTATGAAAAAAGAGTGCATGTAAAATTGCCATCATATTTTAGGAATACTTGAAACAAGATAACTAGAAGCATAGATTTCTCAAAAGAAGACAAGTTGACTTGATATTTTCACATAAATTTGATTATGACCAAGTTGACTTGAGATTTATTGGAACTATTTGATTAAAGACTAATCAAATGAGAAATAATAGTCTACAAAGTGTAATGAAACATGAGCTACACTTTGATCTCAATGATAGGGGTTTCTTCAATATCTACTTCAATGATGATAATAACTAGGAGATTGTTGTCACCAAAAAATGATGGTTCCCTTTCTATTTTTTTTAAGGTTTCTTTGATATATGATTTGAGGTTAGAGATTGCATTGTATAACATGAAATTCCTTCGAATTAGGTGCTAGGTACTTGGTGCAAGGTACTTGAACTTATAAAACACAAGAATAATAGTAGCAGATTAGTGAATTGCTAGAGAATAAGTACAAAACAACGATAAATTTATTAAAGGTCACGTTGGACACACTAGAACACAATTTTTTAAAGAAAGGGTTGATTTTTTTGGTATTCCCAAAAAATATACTCGTGGAAGATTTGGTGTGAAACATTGAATCTTCCCTAATTTTTCCTCGGAGCATTGAATCTTCCCTCATTTTTCCTCGGAGCATTGAATCTTCCCTCGTATAAAAAAATAGAAAATATTGAAGCTATTAGGTAAGAATGTGTGGTAGTGCTAAGATCCTCTAAACCATTGAAAATAAACTTATACATGGATGTGAGAAAATCTCTATGGGATTTGAGAAATAATAAATACATTAATATACTCAAGGCTAACAAGGGGAAAACTATCATAATGGATGAGGTAGATCAACATAAAAAATTGACGGAGAAACTCACATGTGAAAGCTATAGAGTAATAGATATAGACCTTGGGAACAAACTAATGTGTGTATTGTCCAAAGTGATCAAGTGTTCATCCCTTGATGAATCAATTAAGAAAAATGTCACTCCAAAGAATGTTATCATGCCTTGGATATTTAGTGCACCCAAGATTCATAAAGATGATGTCCCCTTGATATCGACTATAAGAATGATAGGATATCTGACTTACTCTTTGGAAAAATATCTTGCTAAGTTACTCATTTCCTCTCCACTAGAAATACAAACTCTTTTTTAAAGGACTCATTATCCTTTTTAAAATGTATTAAAATCCAAAATGTAGAAGATGATGAAATTCTAGTAAGCTTTGAAACTGTATCTCTCTACAATGAGGTCTTAGTGGACTGTGACATTAATGTTCTAGAATACATAATAAACATCGAAATTGCTAAATTGGTGAAGATATGCCTTAAGTCAACATATTTTATCTACAAAGGAAATATCTATGAGAAAGTTCTTGGCGTAGCAATAGGCTACCCACTATAACTAGTTTTGGTTGTGGATCTTGATTATCTTTCTGATTCAGAGGTCTTGTTTAAGTTGTGTTTGGATCCCATTTCTTGATGGGGGGGTGTGAGGGGGATTTTCTCCCCACATATGCCGNTTTAGGAAAATTACCTTAAAAACATTTTAATTTCGTAGTCAATCTAAACCGTTCATCATTAGATTGCAGATCCGTTAGTAGAAGTTCTGTTAGGGTTTTTTTCCCTAGAAGGAAACCCTCTTTTATTTCAGAGGGAATTTTATTATGGATGGGTATATGAGTAAATATTGTATTATGAGAGAGGAGACTTTGAGAAAAGAAGAGGAAGTTATGACAGGTATGATGTAGGTTTTATCCCTTCATTTTCGATAATAATAAAGGAAGGATTGGAAGTTTCTTTGGTGGACATAGCCCACATTGGGTGAACCACATATATCTATGTCTCTATTGTATTATGTATCTTCTGTGTTTTATCTCCGCATCTATTTTTATTTTATTACTTTGCAATCCTATTTTCTAACAATTGGTATCAGAGCGAAAGGTAACTCGCAGGAAAAAAAACGTTCCTAGTTCGAGTGGGAGCATGTGATGTTCCCAACCAAGCTAGGAGGGAAAATTATGTTTTCTGTCCCAAGTTTTTGATTCCTTCTTATGTGAATGTGATATTAACTTCTTACAAATAGTTTGCTCAATAAGAAATATTGTCAAACATATATCATACATTCAATACACAAAAAATAAAGAAGATAACATGGCATCTTATTATGGATGGAAACTCACAAAACCAATACAATGATATCTAATGTATGTAATAATAGCTGTAGAATACTCCTAAGCAACACAAACCTAATGGTTTCCAGACAACTACACAATCTACTACATAAATAACATAGAAAAACATGGAATGATGCTAATCCATTGTCCCAAGACTCACCAAGATTGACACTGCTTTGATCCACTCTGCAAGAAACCTTCCAATCCTATCCACATCCCCTTGCAAAATAGATCTGATAAATTGTTGTAACCCAAATTTGCAGAGTTCCTCACAGGATGATTGTAAGGCGTCTAATAAGACCTCACATGACAACCCTAGCTCAACCCACGGGGGTGTCTCCTCCCACATATGGAAAAAAACCCTCTGGCACCTACAGATAAGACGTTCGACCTCCTCTTGAAACTCGCTGCAAACACCCTGCTCAAGTCGATATGCCTCCAAAATCTCTCCAACAAGAAACCAAACACAACAATGAACTTCAATGAGAAATAAATCTTGATGGATTCTCCTCTTTGTATAGTGAGGGTGGATATTGCACCATTGAAACTAAACCTGCAGTGGAAGGGTTTTTCCCAGAACCCCAACGAAAAACGATGGCTACAAGAGCACTCCAATAAGATATCAAATCATA
This sequence comes from Picea engelmannii, assembly GCA_009831015.1. NCBI lineage: Eukaryota > Viridiplantae > Streptophyta > Pinopsida > Pinales > Pinaceae > Picea > Picea engelmannii. The sequence goes on from ML780797.1 coordinate 94,238, forward strand.
ATTCCAAATAGAAGGGTTACCCCTCTATTTATCCTTCCTTGGGCCTTCTAAATATTTCCTCTTTTTGACGAAATCAAATGCTTACTTTATTTTTCCCTCCAATTCCAATTAAATATAATTATTTATTTTATTTAATGTCACTTTTTGGATCCGTCGTTGTTTTAAACTAGTGAAACCAAATAAATATCTTTGAATCCCTTTTTCTTATTGACTATAGCCTACGCAAGTTGTATAAGCTATTGAGTCATCCTCCGTCAATTTGAAGGGGACATTACAGTCCTCCATTCCCAAGATTTCTTGTCCTCAAGAAACTCTAGATTAGGATGTTGTAAGATCTTCTCTCCTTCCCAGGTAGCATATTCTATAGGAAATCCTCTCCATAAAACCAAGTATTCTCAAATGACCCTACTCCTCAGTCTCCATTCTCTAAAATCAACAACCCTCTAGGGAGATAGAACCAAATATCCTTCCTCATTGAGTGGAGGAAGATCGGCTAAAGCGGTGACCTGCTGTCCCAATGCCTTATTGAGGCAAGATACATGGAAGGTATTGTGGATCTTTCTACACTCTGGTATCTCTAGCTCATATTCTACTTCCCCAACACTCCTGACTACTCTCTAGGGTCCATAAAAATGAGGCTTCAACTTCTCTACACCACTATTCTTCAGTGACAATTGTCTATAAGGATGCAACCTGAGAAAGACTAGATCTCCAACCTCAAAGATGCATTCTACAATGTGCCTAGCTGCATACATATTCTATTGATTCTGAGCGGCCTGTGAATTCTCCTTCAAGACTCTAAAGATGTCCTGGATTTCCTACAACCAGTCTTTGGCCTTAGGATCTCGGCTCTCCCCAAACAGCAAATCCAAAAAATATGGATCGTTATATCCATACAATGCCTTGAAGGGGCTCATCCCGATGGACATATGATGAGTGGTGTTGTAGCAATGATCCCCAAGATGCAACCAATTTATGCATTCCCACTGCTACCCTGACACATAGTTCCTCAGGTACTCCTTGATCCATTTGTTTACTATCTCGATCTACTCATCTGTCTAGGGGTGATAGCTAGTGATAGATTTCAACTCTATCCTGGATAACCTGAACAATTCATGCCAAAACACACTAAGAAACGTGCTATCCCAGTCACTGATTATGTTCCTCGAAATGCCATGGAGTCTGAAAACCTCCCTGAAGAATAGATCTTCTACCCGAGATGCGTTTTACTTTGTATGAATAGAAAAGAAGTGTGCATATTTAGTCAATATTTCCACTACCTTGTAGATATAGTCCTTACCCTGCATCTTTAGTAATCCTATGATGAAGTCCATGGAAATGCTATCCCACTTTTTCTTCAGAATCGACAATGGATGAAGCAGTCCTTGCTATATCTTCCTATGTTCATGGGCAGTGAACTCATAGAGAAAACTACTTGTTAGAATACTCCTTGTTAGGAATACCTTGCTATATCTTCCTGTTTCTGGGGTGCCTCATTTTGTCCCTTGACCAGATAATTTAATATTTGGAGCATAGTCCCTTCATGGTTGTATCCCATGCTTCCTTCTGGCTCTGATTTTGTGTGGTGTGCTTCTATTCCTCTTTCCAGTGACTCTCAAGAGGTTTGTCCTCCACACCCTTTTATTCTAGGCATTAATGTAGTCATAGGTTGACAAAACCACCAACTCTGATACCAATATAATGTCCTCGACCAAGCTAAGAGGGGAAATTATGTTTTCTGTCCCAAGTTTGTTATTCCTTCTTATGTGAATGTGTTGTTAAATTCTTACAAATAGTTTGATCAATGAGGAATATTGTCAAACATATAACATACATCCATTACACAGAAAATAGAGCAGATAACATGGCATATTATTATGGATGGAAACTCACAAAAGTAGTACAATAATATCTAATGGATGTAATAACAATTGCAAAATACTACTAAGAAACAAAAATCTAATGGCCGTTAGGAAACTACACAAGTTACTACATAAACAACACAAGAAAACCTAGAATGATTCCAATCCATTGTCCCAAGATTCATTGAGCCTGACACTACTATGATCCACTTTGTAAGCGACCTTCCAATCATGTCCTCATCCCCTTGTAAAAACGATCCAACAAAACACTGTAACCCCAATTTGCAGAGGTCCTCGTGGGATGACTGCGAGGGGTCTAACGGGGCCTTGCGGGACAATCCTAGCTCAACTCGTGGGGGTGTCTCCTCCCACAGATGCACTAAATTTTTTTGGCACCTGCAGATCAGATGTTTGGCCTCCTCTTGAAACTTTCCGTAAGCATCCTACGTAGGCCAATATTCCTCCCAACTCTCTCCAACAAGAAATAAAAAACAATAATGAACTTCAATGAGAACTCTAGATGAATTCTCCTCTCTGTCTAGCTAGGGTGGATATTACACCACCAAAACTAAACCTGTAGTGGATGGATTTTTCCCAAAACCCTAACAAAAACAATGGCTACAAGAGCACTCCAATAATATATCAAATCATAATTCCAAATAGAAGGGTTACCCCTCTATTTATCCTTCCTTGGGCCTTCTATATCTTTCCTCTTTTTGACCAAATCAAACCCTTACTTTATTTTTCCCTCCAATTCCAATTAAATATAATCATTTATTTTATTTAATGTCACTTTTTGTATTTGCCATTATTTTAAACTAGTGACACCAAATAAATCTCATTGACTCCCATTTTCTTATTGACTATAGCCCATGGGAGTCATATAGGCTGTTGATTCATCCTCCTTCAGTTGGAATGGGGCATTACAGAGAAATGATGGAAGATGGAAAGTTTAGGGTTGAGGAATTTAATGACCAAAACTACCAGTTAAGGAAGATGCAAATGGAAGACTATCTATATCAGAAGGATATTTTCCTACCATTGGGTAGGAAATCCAAGCAACCGATGAATATGAAGGATGAAGAATGGGAATTTCTTAACAGAAAGACACTAGGAATGATACGACTGTGCTTGACAGTGTTGGTGGCCTTCAACATTTCAAAAGAAAATACAATGGAGGATATGATGAAGTCATTGGATAAACCATATGAAAAACCCTTGGCTTCCAACAAGGCATTTCTAATGAAGCGATTATTTAATACGAATATGTCAGAAGGTGGGTCTGTTGCTGATCATTTAAATGAATTTAATATGGTTACTAATCAACTAATTTATGTAGGAGTGAATTTTGATGATGAGGTTAGGGATATTCTAATCTTGTTCTCATTTCCAGAAAGCTGGAATGGTTTGGTTATGGATGTAGGTAACTCTGTCTTCGGTTCAAACACTCTGAAATTTGATGATGTTGTTGGTGTTATCCTTAGTGAGGAAATGCAACATAAAAGTATAGGTGAGACATCAGGTAATGTACTGACTGTGGAGAAGAGAGGAAGACAAAGGGAAAAAGGAAAGAGCCTAGGGAAGCATGAGACGTATAGTAAGGGAAGATCCAAATTCATACTAAAGATCGAGTGCTGGAATTGTGGGAAGAAAGGAGATTTGAAGAAAGACTGCAGATCTCCAAAGAAATAAGGAGATGGAAAGCATGATAAAAAACTGGAAGAAAATGTAGCAGGTGGTGTGTTGTTGGCGCACAAGGGGAAGACCCAGGGTTAATCATTAATAAACCAACAAAACCCTTAGACACCAAATCTTTTGGAATCAACTACAAGAAAGTGAAGTCTCAACCGAGGCATCTAGAGGGGCTATAAGAACCATTTTTCTGTAGTGGGAGGAAGTGAGGAATTCAACATAACCATACTATGCATTATCCATTCATCTATTGTGTGCATAGTTTTTGTTACTTAACCTTTAATGACCATTCAACATACCCTGTGCATGACATTACTCCACTTAACATTCATTCATTCAACATTGATTCATTAAGTGCACAAGATCATGACAGTATATATCAGTGACATATTCAAAATACTAAACATTTACCATCATTTCACAATAACAATAAACATCATATGCATTAGAAACATAACACACCAAAAACAACACATCAAGACACAAAGTTTTAACGTGGTTCACCCCAAACTGGGCTACGTCCATAACTATTGGCTTCTTATTTTATTCATTGAAATATCCTTACAGCTGCTCATTGTGCATACAAAAAGATGTATCAATTAACATTACCCAAACCCGCCTTATCCGTTCTGATGCAGTGCGAGCCTAACTCCTGAAAACCTCAGTCATCACTAAAAACACCTGAACACTTAGCCAATTATTCACTCTTTCATACTTGACTCCTCAATTATGGATTATCATTCAATAGTTTCTACCCAAACATGTATACATATTTATAGTTTTACAATAGGGATAATCCCATTACAATGTGGTTAAAAAGTGGAGATAATGTCCCCAAAATCCTAACTAACTTCCGTTTCTTGTGCATTGACTCCTGATAATGAACTAGATGCTTTCTGCCTGCACTGTTGCTTTTCCAAAATTTCGTGCAATATATTCTTGTGCGATTCCCAAGACTTATCCAAAATAGCCTACTCCAACATGCCCTCAACACAAATATGTGGTTCGTCCTGAGCCAATTTAGGCTTGCTTCTAGGTTTCCAAGAACTTATGTAGTGTATCGTTGGTCGTTGCAAAATTTTCCCAGATTCATGCTTCTTGTTGTACATTTTCCTCGTCCATTTATGCAATTATGTGAGTCTTCAAATTTTCAGTGGTTTCCCGTGTTACCTACTTGACCTTTCCTTGAGTGGCTTCCCAACTCCACGATCACCTTATATGATTCCTCTTGCAATACCTCAATATTTTGCATGCGAGCCTGCTGCTCCGCCCTTAGCTAATTTATTTTTGAATACAACTTCATGTTTTCGGCCTCCAAAATATTCTCCTCAGTTACAGATCTTGTTCCTGGAAATGGAACCATTTGTTGGCATGCAATGGGAAGACCAAGGGTTAATCATTAATAAACCAACACAACCCTTAGACACCATCCCTTTCAACATCACCTATAAGCAAGTGAAGTCTCACCCAAGGCATTTAGAGGGGCTGCAGGAACCAAGTTTCTGTAGTGGGGTAAGTGAGGCATTCAACATAACCATACTATGCATTATCCATTCATCTACTATGTATGTAGTTTCTACTACTTAAACTTTAATGATCATTCAACAGACCCTGTGCATGACATTACTCCACTTAACCTTCATTCATTCAACATTAACTTAAGTGAAAAATATTGTAACCATATATATCAATGACATATTCATAATACTAAATAGTTATCATCATTGCACAGTAACAATAAACATCATATGCATCAAGAACATAACACACACAAAAAAAAACACATCAAGACACAAGGTTTTACTGTGGTTCACCCCAAATTGGGCTACGCCCACAATGACTAGTTTCTTATTTATTTCATTGCAATCTCCTTACAACTGTGCACTGTGCTTACAAACAGATGTATTAGTTAACATTACCCAAACCTACCTCAGCCATTCTGCAACAGTGTGAGCCTAACTTACGAAAACCTCAGTCATCACTCAAAACACCCGAACACTTAGCCAATTCTTCACTCTTGCATACTTGAATCCTCACTTATGAGTCATCATTCACTACTTTCTACCCAAAAACCCAGACATATTTATAGTTTTACAATAGGGCTAATCCCATTACAGTGTGGTTACAAAATGGACATAATTTCCCCAAACTCCTATCTAACTCATGTTTCTTGCGCTCTAACTCTTGATAATGCACTGGCTGCTTTCCGCGTGTGCTGTTGCTTTGCCAAAATGTCACATGATTCGTTTCTGTGCGATTCCCAAGACTTATCCAAAATAGCCCACTCCAACATGTGTTGCAAGATGCTTTGATTCTTTATTTAGATAATATTACTAATTCTTGGGCATTAGATTCATGGAATTCATTTCATGCCATACCCCATAGGAAATATTTTTAGATTGTGTTTAAGGTGATTTTGGGTAGGTTTATTTGGGTGATGATGAACCATGTAAAATTGTTGGAATGGGTAAGGTACAAATAAAGTTAAAGAATGGAAACCAATGGTTACTGAAAGAGGTGACACATGTTCCATATTTGAGAATAAATATAATTTCAACAAGAAAGTTGGGAAGTGAAGGCTGTATATCTACATTTACAAAAAAGCGTGGAAGGTCTCTAAAGGATCATTGGTAATAGAAAACTGAGATAAGGTAGGTACATTGTATTTATGTATTGGTAATGCCGACTCTTTCATCGCTTTAACTTCTACATGAGTGGATACAACACTATGACATCATAGGCTTGGACACATGAGTGAGAAGGGGATGCAGATAACTCACAAAAGGATTTTGTTGCCAGATCTTAAACACGTTAATTTGGATTTCTATGAGCATTGTGTTTATGGAAAACATAAGAGAGTCAAATTTCTTAGAGTTGGGAAGGAAAAAAAGAGTGAAAAGTTATAGCTTGTGAATACAGATGTATGGGGAACAACTCAAGTATCGTCTCTTGGTGGCTCTCATTATTATGTTAATTTTATTAATGATGCAACTAGGAAAACTTGGGTTTATTTCATTTGACAAAAATCTGATGTTTTTGACACTTTTAAGAAATGGAAATCTTTGGTTGAGAATGAGACAAGAAAAATGTTGAAGTGTCTCATATCAGATAATGGAGGTGAATATTGTAACAAGGAGTTTGATACTTACTATCCATACCATGGGATTCATAGAGAGAAGAAAATTCCATGAACACCACAAGAAAATGGTGTCAGAAAGGATGAACATGACAACCATGGAACATGCAAGGAGTATAAGATTGCATGCAGGGTGTCCATTACAGTTTTGGGTAGATGCTGTAGATACTGTTGTTTACTTAATAAAAGGAGGGCCTTCAAGATCCTTGGATGGTGGCATTCTAGAGGAGGCATGAACATGTAAAAGGGTAAACTACTCATTTATGAGTACTTTTGGTTGTGAAGTATTTTCCCATATTGATAAAGAAAATATAACAAATCTTGAGGAAAAATCCAAGAAGTGTACCTTTATTGGATACAATGTTAATGATTTTGGTTATCTCTAATGGGATTATGAAAATAAAAAAATCATTAGGAGTAGAGATGTGGTATTCAATGAAAAGGTCACATACAAAGATCAATTGTAGGGAAAAAAACAGAAAAATGAAAACATAGAATACACAATGCTTGATGAAATTAAAGAAAATGAAATTCCAAAGGTACAAGAAAATTAAAATGTACAAAAACATAAGCAACAAGTACCTCAAACTCCTACAAGTGTTATTAGAATATCCACCAGGTTAAGTAGACCCCTTGAACGATACTCTCCTTCATTGTATTATTTATTGTTGACTGATTTTGGTGAACCAGAAAGTTATGAAGAGGCAATGCATGTAGACACTAAAAAAAAGTGGGAGCAAGGCATGAAAGATGAAATTGACTCCTTGGTAAATAACCAGACTTGGGACTTGGTTCGGTTTCCTACAGAAAAAATAGAATCGCAAAATAAATGGGTTTACAGGTTGAAGGAAGAAGATGGAGGCAAAAAGAGGTACAAGGCCAGACTTTTTGTAAAGGGGTTTGCACAGAAGAAATGTATAGATTTTGATGATATATTTTCTCCTGTTGTTAAAACTACTTTAGTTAGGACTATTTTAAGTCTTGTGGCAGTAGAAGATTTGCATCTTTAATAATTAGATGTAAAAATGACTTTTCTCCATGGGGATTTGGAGGAAGATATTTGTATGTAGCAGCCACAAGGGTATGAGGTCAAAGGGAAGGAGAAGTTGGTATGCATGTTGAAGAAGATCTTGTATGGCCTAAAGCAAGCTCCAAGGTAGTGGTATTTTAAATTTAACAAGTTTATGAAAGAAAAAGGTTATAGTAGATGTCGCTCTGATCACTGTGTTTATTTTAAGAGGCTAGCAAATGGGATCTATATTATCTTGCTATTATATGTAGATGACATGCTTGTTGCAGGGTCTAACATGCACGATATAAATGTGCTCAAAATAAAATTAGATAATTCATTTGCGATGAAGGATTTGGGTGCTGCAAATAAAATCCTTGGTATGAGAATAACAAGAGACAAGAAAAAATGCAAATTGACATTATCTCAGGGAGAGTACATAGAGAATGTGTTGGAGATGTTTAGAATGAAAAATGCAAAACCAATTAGTACACCTTTGGCTAGCCATTTCAAATTAACCATGGAAATGTGTCCCAAGACATAGGAGCAGATGTAGTACATGTTCGGGGTCCCTTATTCATCAGTAGTTGGCATATTGATGTATGCGATGGTGTGCACAAGACCGGATATTGCACATGCAGTGGGAGTTGTGAGAAAGTATATGAACAATCCAGGTAAAGAACATTGAGAGGAAGTAAAGTGGATTCTCAGGTATTTGAGAGGTACTAATACTGAGGCATTATATTTTGGAGGTTCAAACACTGTTCTACGGGGATGTGTTGATTTAGATATGGAAAGTGATAAAGATAGCAGGAGGAGAACCACATGGTACATTTTTACTATAGGTGGAACAACAATAAGTTCTATGTCAAAACTGCAAAAGATTGTTTCACTTTCAACAATGAAAGCATAGTATGTTGCTGCTATAGAGGCTAGTAAAGAGATGATTTGGTTATGAAGGTTTATGAAGGAATTGGGAAAGAAACAAGAGAATAACATGTTGTACTGTGACAACCAAAGTTCCATTCATATTGGAAAGAACTCAACCTTCAATTCTAATACTAAACATATACAACTCAAGTACCACTTCATACGATCCATTTTGGAAGATGGACAATTGAAGTTAGAAAAGATACATACTAGCTAGAATCTTGCAGATATGTTAATAAAGGTAGTAACCATAGATAAAATGAGTTTCTTCTCAGTTGCAATTGGCCTTTAAGCATGAAGGTGAAGCTGTGAAACTTTCCAGGTCCAAGGTGGATCATAGTCCAGCATGTACACCAATAGTGGAGTTGTTGTGATCAGTCTTCAAGTGGGAGTTTGTTGGTTGTGGAGTCTGATTATCTTCCTGATTCTGAGGTATTGTTTCAACCATGTTTGGGTCCCATTTCCTGATAGGCGGGTGTGGGGGGGATTTATCCCCAACATCTGTTGCTAGGAGGGCGATGAAAATATTTTGGAGCCCCCCCTGGAGGGGGTTTAGGGGCAACGCTCCCGAAGATAAATATATGGGAAAACTACTTTGTAAAATATTGTAATTTCGTAGTCAATCTGAACCATTCATTATTAGATTGCATATCCGACAGTAGAATTTATGTTAGGGTTTTCTTGACTAGAAGGAAAACCTATTTTATGTATGAGGGAATTGTATTGTGGTTGGGAATGTGCATGAATATTGTTTTATGAGAGAGGAGACTATGAGAAAAGAAGAAGAAGTTACAATGGGTACATTGTAGGTGTTGGAAGATTGGTTGTTGTCATTGATGTCAACCCTAGTCATTGGTTTTGTACCGCAAGATTGATGAAGGTATTTGGACATGAAGGACAATGCATATGAAGATACAAAACCCATGGATGGATATTATACATCATTTTGTTTCCGGTGGTATGTGGAACGTCACGTGGATCCTCATGGTTGAGGAGAAATGAATTTTTGAAGATGACAAAGTGAATTGAAGAAGGAAGTACATCTAGGCCCTGAAGATAATCAAAGAAAAGAATTACAAAATAAGAAAGTGTCAGGTCAGCCCTAATGTTAAAAGGAAGTGACATAAATGGTATAAATAAATATCATTATACATTCATTTGAAATACAAGTCGAATTTAAGAGGAAATCAAAAGTAAAGAAGGCCAGATTTCAAGGGAGGACGAAGTCTTTTGGTGATGTGTTCTAAGGTATGTTATTTTCAGGTCATCTTACCATTTTCGCTATAACTTTTTTTCTAGAACGATTTAGAAGGTGAAATTGCTATGGTATTGATAATACATGTCAAGGTACCCGTGGTAAAATTTTCAGATCTTGATTCACTATAATTGTGGAAATACACTTTGTGGAAGATAAGGTTTTTGACCAGTCCTGAAGCTAGTCAATAAACATGTGTTCCGGGTAAAAAAATCATAACTTCTTCATAGAGAATAAAAATGATGTGGGACCAATTTAATTGGAAATATTACGGACTTTAGTTTCTTGTGTGCGAGTTTCAGAATCTGATGTTAAATATTGAGCGCGGGGCATTCTGTACAAGTTCGGTCTCCTGAATAAACCAAAATTGAATAAGGTCTACCATTCTTTCTATAAATTCCTTTTGGGGAGGATTCAAGAAGTGAAACTTGGAGAAGTTTCAGAAAATACATTAAGTAATATTATCTATAGGATTAGAGTATTCCAAGAATTGAAGAATTGCAGAAGTTGAAGAATTCTCATGAAGCATTATCAGGTTCTATGTGATGGTTGGTTGATGTTGATGATTTAATGTAAAGTTTTATTATCTCTCATATATTCTTGGGTGGAAGGAAGGGGAGAGGATGGAGAGTTAAACCCTCTCTTGATATTGGAGGATTGTATCTTCCTCTTGGAGGTTTATCCCTCCCTTTACATTTGGAAGCTGTAGATACCTTTGGAATTCATATCTTCCCTTGAACAATAACTATTGATTATTTCTCATATATTGTGCATGGTGTACTGTGGTGTATTGGTGTAACTCTTATACTATTGTTCATTGCTCATTGGATATAATTGAATGGTTCAAGTATAAGTTTAAAAAGGTTTTAAATTGTACTTGATACTGATTCACCCCCCTCTTAGTATCAATAATTGGTATCAGAGTAGGTTACCTTCAGTACAGTTTAACCACTAGAAGGAAGATCCTAAGCAGAAATGGAAGACAACATTCCAAATTGGATTCCACCATTTGATGGAAGCAATTTCGAATATTGGAGTAATAGAATGGAAACTTACTTGAAAGCTCTTGGGGTAGATGTTTGGTTCTCAGTTGCTTCAGGATACAATCCTTTAAAGAAACCAAAGACTACAGCTCAGAAGGAAGAAAAAAGGAAAACAAATTGGCAATAGATACCATCCTGGATGGATTGACAGATTCAGTGAAATTCAAGGTGGGATCATGTGCATCAACAAAAGAGATTTGGGATAAGCTACAAGACCTTTATGCAAGGGAAGAAGCAAAAGAAGAAAAAGAAGTTGAAGCAAATTTCAACATCTCAGATTTCAATGAAGCAAATAGAGGTTAGTTATTTTTCTTTAATTGTGAAGGAGTAGGACATGTTGAATTTGAATGTCCTCATCCAAGGATTGAAAGAGATGACAATGAAGAAGAAGAAAATCATGAAGTAGAAATGATTCAACAAGAAGATGAGAATCTTAAAAAATTGAAGCATGTTGATATTGAAAATAACAAGCTGAAATACACGCGTAGAAAACTAAAAAGTGAATTGCGTAGTTATGAAAAGACAGTTGTAAGCTTAAATAAACAATTAGAAGAATTTCAGAAACTAAGAGAAGAAACCATTTCCTTGAAAACTCTACTTGAAGAAGCAAGAAGAATAGCATAAGTAAAGAAGGTCCAAATGATGAAGAAAGAAGAAGATTGTGAGAAACTTGAACAAGAAGTTGTCTCATTGAGAAAGAGCTTAAGAAACTCTCAAGTGCCAAAATAATTAACACATTTTGGATGCATGGGTGAAACTTCATACAAAGAAGATGCAAATACCAACAAGAAGGTTGAAGAGAGAGATACACAGACAGTTGATGAGAAGTGGACCAGGATACCGGAAATAAGGAATGATTACAAAAGAAATGAATATCCAAGAAGACCTCCTACCTTTAGGAATCAAAGAAGCTTCAATCGGTATGAAGGAAACTACAGAAGAGTATATCATGAACCCAAATGGACTACATCACAAAGAAGGTCACTTACTCCCAGGTATCAAAATTTCTTTCTTGGTCATTGTTATACTTGCAAAAATTTTGGACATAAGGCAATTAATTATAGAATCAATGAAAGGAACAAATACGCAAGAAACATGAATGGTGTAAACAAAAGATATGGAAATAATCGTGGATTTTTCAACAGAAGTTATAATTCATTTTACCCATTGATGGACAAAAATATTGTATTCTACAAATGCAATTATCTTGGTCACAAAGCACGATATTGCAGATATATGAATGAAGATGACCCTATGCCAACCACAGTATGGAGAAAGAAAGAAATTCCAAACAATGAAGATTGTTGAATAACATTAACTGCTAAAGAATGTAAAGAAGAAGACGAATGGTACATAGACAGTGGATGTTCTTCACACATGACCGAGGATCAAGACAAATTCATCAACTTGAAGAGAAAGGGTGGCAATGTTGCATTTGGAGATGACTCGTCTGCCAAAATACTTGGAGAAGGTGTAGTAGAGCTTGGAAGAAAAAATGTAAAAGCAAAGAATCTTCTATTGGTTGAAGACTTGAATCATAATCTACTCAGTGTTAGTAAAATGTGTGATCAAGGATACACTCTTACGCTTGACTCCTGAAAATGTAAAATCAGAGAAAATAACTAAGGAAGATTGGTTACAACTGCAACAAGAAGACTGAACAACATATACATCCTAGACATGAAGAAGAGAGAGAAGACATAAGCACACAACAGGATTATAAGGAAGAAAAAGTCCCAAAGACCAAAAATAAGGATGAAGTATTATTGAGTGCCACATGTTCAGGGGGAGCAGCCCCAAAGAAAGAGTTACATTTTTCCATTAAACTTAGGGGGAGCAGCCCTACCCTTTGCCATTGATGTCAAAGGGGGAGATAAATTGGGATCATGATGATAGGGGGAGAATGAGTGTTGCCATCAATGACAAAGGGGGATATTGTTGGAAGATTGGTTGTCATTGATGTCAACCCTAGTCATTGGTTTTGGACCGCAAGATTGATGAAGGTATTTAGACATGAAGGACAATGCATATGAAGATACAACACCCATGGATGGATAGTATACATCATGTTGTTTCCGGTGGTATGTGGAACATCACGTGGATTCTCATGGTTGAGGAGAAATGAATTTTTGAAGATGACAAAGTGAATTGAAGAAGGAAGTACATGTAGGCCCTGAAGATAATTAAAGAAAAGAATTACAAAATAAGAAAGTGTCAGGTCGGCCCTAATGTTAAAAGGAAGTGACATAAATGGTATAAATAAATATCATTATACATTCATTTTAAATACAAGTTGAATTTAAGAGGAAATCAGAAGTAAAGAAGGCCAGATTTCAAGGGAGGATGAAGTCTTTTGGTGATGTGTTCTAAGGTATGTTATTTTCAGGTCATCTTACCATTTTCGCTATAAAAATTTTTCTTGAGTGATTCAGATGGTGAAATTGCTATGGTATTGAGAAGACATGTCAAGGTACTTGTGGTAAAATTTTCAGCTCTTGGTTCACTATAATTATGGAGATACACTCTGTGGAAGATATGGTTTTTTACCAGTCCTGAAGCTAGTCAATAAATAGGTATTCCAGGTAAAACAATCATAAATTCTTCATAGAGAATCTAAATGACGTGGGAACAATTTCATTAGAAAGAGTACAGACTGTAGTTTCTTGTGTGCAAGGTTCCGAATCTGATGTTAAATATTGAGCGCAGGGCATTCTGTACAAGTTTGGTCTCTTGAATAAACCATAATTGAATAAGGTCTACCATTCTTTCTATAACTTACTTTTGGGGAGGATTCAAGGAGTGAAACTTGGAGAAGTTTCAGAAAATACATTGAGTAATATTATCTATAGGATCAGAGTATTCCAAGAATTGAAGAATTGCAGAAGTTGAAGAATTATCATGAAGCATTATCAGGTTCTATGTGATGGTTGGTTGATGGTGATGATTTAATGTAAAGTTTTATTATCTCTCACATATTCTTGGGTGGAAGGAAGGGGCAAGGATGGAGATTTAAACCCTCTCTTGATATTGGAGGATTGTATCTTCCTCTTGGAGGTTTATCCCTCCCTTTACATTTGGACGCTGTAGCTACCTTTGGAAGTCATTACTTCCCTTGAACAATAACTATTGATTGTTTCTCATATATTGTGCATGGTGTACTGTGGTGTATTGGTGTAACTCTTATACTATTGTTCATTACTCATTGGATATAATTGAATTTTTTAAGTATAAGTTGAAAAAGGTTTTAAATTGTACTTGATACTGATTCACCCCCCTCTTAGTATCAACAATAGGTTGTATCCCTTCATTTGCTGGATAATAATAAAGGAAGGGATGGAGATTTATCTGGTGGACATCACCCACTTTGGGTGAACCACATATATCCTTGTCTCTATTATATTGTGTATCTTGTGTGTTTAATTTCCACATTTTTTTGTTGCTTTGCGATCCTCTTTTCTAACAACTAGTAGTTGCAAAATCTACATGAAGCAACTTGAAGTAAGGGCTTTAAAATCCTTTGCACTCACCCTAGGAGTATGGAAATGACACATGGATGAAATATTCACCAAATAGGGACATGCTAGAGAGGATATTGAAGTCTTCTTTGAACACATCAATAGCCTCTCAAAGCACTTTAAATTCACCATTAAGATAGAGAGGGACAACCATATTCAATTTTTGTATGTAATACATAGCAACAAGGGTGATGGGAGATTTAGGTATCAAGTTTATAGGTGGAAATCACACACAAAAAGATACTTTCATGTAGACTATCATCACCAACCAGTTTAAAAATTAGCATCATTTACAGCCTTGCCACAAGGGCCAAAATAATCTTGGATGGAAAACACTTGAAACATGAACTAGATAACCTTAGAATGGTTTTTTGAATGAATTATTACCAATATTGGCATATTGGAAAGAAAATCCACAAATAAATGAACATAGGACACTTACATATGAAGGTGGATATCCCAAACTTCATGTTTCCATATATCAAAGGTACCAAAAATCAAATTGGAAAAATACTAAGAAGTAGGAATATCATGATAGCCTTCACTCCCACAAATGCCATTAGAATCTTTGTAGACTCTGTGAAGGATTCATTAGATCATGGGAAATTGAAAGGTGTTTGTAAAATTCTATGCTCCTATGGAAAAGTATATATTGGTGAAGTTACTACAAGCGCACTTAAAAGAACATGCAATATATAAATCTAGAGATTGAACCTCCATATCAAATCTCATAGCATTAAATGAAGGCCACAATTATACCCCACAATATAATTATTGCAACAAAGTGGAAGTGCATACTTGGTTGAGAAATATCAAGTTAACATTCATTTTTCAACACATGCACATTCAAACTAAAAGCATCTAGAGCATGCATTGAAAACATATGACAAAATTTTTGAGGAAGGACCATTTTAATTCATTAATCACTCATTCCACCATACCTGTGTGTGTGGTATATCAAATGAGTAGTTTGCTGATATCATTGCATCAATGTAGAAAAATAACATTGATGTATCTATAAGTGTCAAAGGTATGGTATCTAGGCATAACATCTACAAACATCATATAATTATATA
>ML780797.1:112357-127410 GCA_009831015.1 Picea engelmannii
ATTTGTGCAATATTACTATCCCAAAAGTTTGATAGGGTGAGAGTTATATAATTCTCTATAGGATTTGTGCAATATTACTATCCCAAAAGTTTGATAGGGTGAGAGTTATATAATTCTCTATAGGATTTGTGCAATATTACTATCCCAAAAGTTTGATAGGGTGCTGGTTTAATATCCTAATATTAGTTGCTCAAGTTTTTCCATTATCCAATTAATGTGATAGGGTGCCGGTTTCGTCTTCTAATATTATTTGCTCACTTCAAAACTTGAGTACATCATATTTAAGCAACTCCTCGTATATATATGTTTATGTTTGCTTCCTTTTTAGTTCAAAAATTGAGTACATGAAATTTAAACAACTCATCATACTTATATGTTTATGTTTTCTTCCTTTGTTACTAAAAGTTGCACCACACATTATATTATAAAATTATATTATAACTTATACTTAGATTGTTACAAATAAGTTCCAATGAAACTTATTTAGTGACAAGAAGGGATCAGAAGAATATTATTGTATTCACTAGGATGCTTTATGATGTCAAGCAACTTATTGTAAATGAAGGCCAATCACAAAAACTCTAGTGACACCCTCCTTGTAGATGATTTGTTGCAAATAAATTTCCAATGATAATTCTATCAGCCCGAAGCCTAGTTAAACAAATGGAGTCGCACATGGCAACAAGTCCCTGCCAATTGTGCTAGAGGAAATCAGTAAACACTAGAGGAAATCAATATACACTAAAACCAACATTTTTTTTATTTTTTAGCACTGGTGAAGCACATGGTACCTTATGTAGAGCTATTTTTGTCTTCTTCCGCTAAAAGCAGAGGCATGAGGCGACCTCTACCTAAGAGAGGGAAGGTGAAAGCATCCATCCTGATCTATGCGGTCCATAAAATTTCCAGTACTGCGCGCTCATGTAGCAAATTGTTGACGGGCTATCCGTCCACATGAGAGAATTTCCATCGGTCCTTGAAGATCAGCTAGAGGATTTGCATTTTGTTCTCATCTTTTTGTTTATTTTTTATTGACATATGTAAGATATTCGTTCTATTTGCCCAGATGGACACGTCCAACTATCGACTGTAGCTCCAGGCCATTGACTGCAGTGATAAGCTCCAACTTGCAACTTTCATTAAATGCAATTGGACCAATCGATAAATTGTACCAATCATGTAATTTAGATTTACTCATTTTAAAAATTAATTTTAAAATATGATAAATAATTAAATAATATTTTTCTTCATTAAAACTATTTAGTCATATCAATATGTAATTATACAATTAAAAATGACTAATATAGATTTTTTGAAATTCATAAGAAATTTTTAAATTTGAAAAAGAAAATTAATAAAGGATATTTCAAAACATTGGTAAACTTTGGAACTAACAGGGAGTCAACTAGAAAAATGCACCAACTAATACAAGTAAAGCAACCAGGTAATAAGCGTTCAATAATGGTTGACCGCAAGGTGGAAGCTACAGTCCAAAAATGCATTATGTGTTGTTTGTTTGGAGATAAGCTTTGAAAATATTTCTTATAATTTAAGATCATCATTTTTTATGAGTGTTTGCATAGACAAGATAAGATTTTTTTATGGGTGATATAACTTCAACTATATGGTATTTTTTAAATGGTTGGTTCTCTTGTGATGTGGAGAATATGAAGAATATAAGAGGCTCGGAGGAGAGATGTTATGATTTTAAATATAAGAGGCTCGGAGGAGAGATGTTATGATTTTAAAGTTATGTAGTGCAAATTTTTTATTTTTTGGAATTTTTAGAATTTGGTTATATAATTTTTTTGGTGATTTTTTTTTTTAATTAAATTTCATTTTAAGTGTACAAATGAATTCAATATCCTAAAAAATTAAAATTGTATAGACTTAATAATTGAAAACTACAAATCCAACAATTTCTGATGAAATAAATATAAGTGTATAAGAAAGTCACCAATATCATGTCAAAACAACATAACTTTAAACATCTCATTTCCTATACAAATTTACATATGTCACTTTCAACATCTCATTTTCCATACATATAATATATTCTATAAACTGCAATGTGTACATGTGATAAATCAAATGAAATAAAATACACATCTTAGACATTGATCTTGCTATTGGTCAAAGCAGTGGCATCCAAATACTCTCAGCGCATGCACTTAATTTCAATGCATAAACCATGAATATAATTTCAAGATAATAATGTAACTTTCAACATCTTATTTTACGTAACATCTTATTTTTCCATAAAATTTACATGTTTCCATAACATCTTATTTTACATAAAATTCACTGTAATACCCTTGTTTCCCCCAACTTGTAAATATAGCTATAACTTGCCAAAAGACTGTGGGAGACTAAATATGTGTGACTGTTGGATTTGATGAACCTTTTGTTATAAAAGGTAATGTATATATTTTTGTTATTAATTCAAAATGGATAGTTTTGCATAACTGTTGAAAGGAGGGTTTTCCAAGATAGACCATGATGCTATGAGAGAGATGGTGAGGGGAACCATAAATGGTTGAGATGAACCCCACCGAACCAGTAGCTTACTGGATTTAATTGCTCATACCCGAAACAATCCTCTAACCAAAAAATGAATTACTAGTCAGGCCAGTAGTTGGAAAATCCTCCTCAAGAGTTAATGAGGAGATGGGGCAGAGTACCCATCTGCAAGGCTTCCAAACCTATCCATGAGCTGGGGATTCAGACCCACACAATTGTGCCGAGGAAGGAAAGAAAGGAAGTAATTTCGTGGGAAGAGGAGATATGGGAGGAAGAGAGTCGAGAGAACAATCTCCGAGAATGAGGAAAGAGCGCTTACAACTCTCTGGTTCGAGGGAGAACTAAAAAACAAGCTCGTTCTGGGGGAAAGAAGCTACTTATAGCGTTTTCAGTCCAAGTTGATAAACGAGGTTGATGAGTGACTATGGAAATACTCTTTGCAGACCCCCTTGCTTGGTACATGGAAAACCGTTTGCTAAGTTCCTGTGGGAGGAGGAGAGTAAGCTCCGTCGCTGACTATCGTTGAGACAGAAGAAAGAGTCTCTCTTAGAGCATCGTGGTATAGATAGGGGGTGGCCAACGGTAAATCTGTTCATGAGTGGTTGTGCCTACGGTTGGGTGGAAACAAGCACCCCTTTCAACAATCGCTTCATGATTATGGTTTTTGATAAGTATTTTCATGCTCTGTGTATTGGAATGGAAATGATGATTGAATATGCATGCTTATTACTAAAACATGTATTGAATGATTAAGGTATAAATGTTTGTTGTTTCTCTGTGAACCCATGTTTTTGAATGGTCTTCTGGTTTCCTCAGCTTAGCAACTAGAGAGTTATGGGACGTGGGTCTGTAAGCGAGTCTAAGAATGAGCTACGGTCTCTGCATTGGCTGGAAATTTCCTAAGAAAATTATTCCCAAGGAACGATTTCACAATATAGGAGTCTGGGCACACTTCACTATAAAAACCTTAGTCATATACACCTCTTAACTAACCCTTTGTAGGTCACTAAGTGCGAACTCTGGGGAAGGAGGGCGCCTCCTTCAAACCCTTCACTTATGTGACAAAGTGCTTATGTATAGAGTTCTAACCAAACCGTGACTAAGTGTTGAGAGTGTAGCCTCGAGGATTGTCCAAGATTTCATATGACCAAAGTCTGGGAACCCTGCATTAGGATTGAAAGGAGATAAACCTTTCTGGATTTGGAACTCTAGGATTTGAAAGGAGATAAACCTTTCTGGCTTTGGAACTCTGGGAGTTCGAAGCTCCGGGGTATTATGACCTTACCACTTTCAAACCGGTCGAAGGAAACTTGTTGCTACAGTTACCCACAAGGTTAACCGACATGTGGCGGTGTCCCTAACTGTGAAATATGGACTTGTCCCACTGATCCCTTTACCAATTGCGAAGTAAAATGAGCATAAGACCCAAGGGTATTCAGGAGTCTCCCTAGCTGTTAGGTGTACTCCGAGGTCAGTCCGACGTTGACTACTTCGGGAGAACAAAGGCGTCATAGCACCAAATTCCTCGAACGTCATAGTTGCAAATTAATATGAACCATGGATCTGGGGATTTCGCTAAGAACTCTCTTAACTGTTCGATCGACCAATAGAGGGACTCACATATAGTACTTCGAAAAAGTCCTACTTCGGGAGAACAAAGCTGTCATAACGCTGAAACCCCTGAATTCTGGAGCTACAAATTAATAAGAACTGTAGATCTAGGGTTTCTTTGGGATCTTCCCTGCCAATTGGATCTATGCCAATGTCAGTTTGACGTTGACCGCTTCGGGAGAAAGGGAATGGTAAGAGAGTAGAACACCCAAACACTGAATTCACAAAGTGCTAAGAGCCATAGATCTCCGGACGTTTTGGGATCTCCATGACCATTAGATCTAGACCATGGTCAACCCGACGCTGACCACTCCAAGAGAAAGGAGGAAGTCATATAGCGGATCCACCGAACACCGAAGTTACGAAGTAATGGAGGTTATAGATCAATGGGTCTACGTGGACACATATTGACCGTGGAATTCAAGGGCATTGGAAGGCTATCACTCCAGAGTAACGTAGCACACTGACGTCACCCAGGGTGAAATAGATCCATGTTTTGTGTGCCATGTGTCACCTGGATTCGTACGTTTCACAGACCCTATATTCCCATTAGAACATGACACGTGTCATCCACTAGAGGGGCCACGTGTCATCTCTAACTTTTCGTGTGTCACCCCCCCTAGCACGTATTCACGTGGCTTATTGGCGGGTGGAGTACTTAGGACCCACCTGTCCTTTCCTTTGCGTTTAATACATCACCACGTGTAAGGGTGGACCCTTCAAGAGTCCAAGACTTCAGAATTCCAGAGGTTTGGAGGGTAGTGTCATAGATAAGCGAAATGGACTGAAGGCCATAGCGACGTGGCAAGATTTCGGGCTCGTTCGGGAGTTCTAGATTTCGAGACTCCAGGGAATATGCGCGTAGAAAGGAAAAGGGGCATTCAACATCGAAGCCTCGAACGCCGAACTCCCCTCAAGTTTAGGTGTTAAACAAAGAGTAAGTTCTGTCGTTGGATGGAATTCCACCGTGGATGTAGGAACTTGGGGGTGGTATGAATGAGATGGACCCACATGGGTGCCACATGGTACTTGACTAATAACACTTGAAGAGCTTCGAGAGGCCATAACTTACAAACCAGAGCTCAGATTTGAGCCCGGTATCAGTCGTTAGAAATATACAAATGAGTAGAAGAGTATGGAGCCCTCGTAAAGAGGATTCAAGACGATTAAAGTAAAAACAAAATTGATGCCCCATCCCCATAAAGGGTACTTAGGGGTCAGCTGTGTTACAAATTGGTATCGGAGCATGCAACAACACTTGGCCTACTTGGGCTCATGAATGATTCACATAAAAATGTTATTTGAAGAATTTTATGGGTGCCACCCTATTTTACCCCTTTCCTAAGAAGCTTATTTAAACCTCTACTAAAGAGAGGAATGAAACATTTTGTTGTTGTTATATGTTTTGAAAAATCTGAATTGTGTGTTGTTCATAAACTAGTAGATCATTAACTAACATAAAATGTTTTATTAACACTCAAGAAGTTAGTGGATCGTAAGAAAAATACAACATACGGTATGGTGTCACACCATGAATTTGGGGGAAGATCCCACAATAGAGAATATGAATCTGATGAGAGGATGGCATTGGAAACCCCTCAAGACTTGGCTAAAATCGTAAGAAGCCTCATGGAAGAATTACAAAGCTGTAAGGTTGACAATGAAAGGATGATAAAAGAGTAGGAAAATCAAACTGAAATTAACACAGTCTTACTGCAAAGCTTATCAGATATACAAAGGAAACTGCAACATGGAACAAAAACTAGTGATGTGGACATACATCACACTAAGAAATCCCAAAGTCCACGTGAGATATGAAATCATGGCCCTGAAAGTGGCCACACAAGGAGAAGCACCACAAAGAAGGGCTGACATGGAGTTAAGAGACACTCATCGGAAGAATCCTCCGGTGAGGAAACTGACAACTCCAAGGGATACTCTAGTAGAAAAACTAGCTCACATTCCCAGAGGAGAAGAAAGAAGAGGAAACATTCCAAGAGCCATGATTCTAAAGAGTTCAAGAAATCCAAACCACCCACTTTCGATGGAGAGATTAAGAAGGGGGGTGAAGCAAAAGTTTGGATTCTTGGCTTGAAGAAGGACTTCAAAGTTCATGACTACTCTGAAAACTTAAAGGCTGGAATAACCATTTTCAACCTGAATGGAAAGGCCTCCATTTGGTGGGAGGACCTTAGGAATGTGAAAGGAATACATGAGATGGACTTGTCATGGAAACAATTTGAGAAATACTTCAAGAAGAAGTATCTATCCGAGAAATAATTTGATGGGAAGACTAAGGAGTTCTATGAACTCAAGTTAGGACAACTCACAATAGATGAATACATCAACAAATTTCTTGATCTGATAAGGTATGTTCTCTACATAAGGATGAAAAAGTAAATATGCAATGATTTATTAGTGGATTACCTCATTCCTTTCGGGACATAATTGAATTTGATGAGCCAAATACCTTAGAAGAAACTATCTAGAAGGAAAGGTATTAATATGAGCAATTCAAGAATAAGACATAATCCCATGAGGACTGGAAAAAGAAAAGAAAAATAGTTCAGGATTCAAGAAGAAGGGGTTTAAACCCTCAAGATTTAAGAACCATGAAAAAGGTTCTAAGATTATCCTTCCTAATAAAAGTGTATATCAACAAAATTTCCCATCTCAGAGTGGAAATAAAACCTTTGGAGCAGCCTCAGGTAAGACTGATAACACAAAGAGAGAACCCTTAAAATGTTGGAGTTGTGGAGAAGAAAATTTGCTGAGGGACTGCCCACATAGGAAACCGAACAATAGGAGGGTATACAATGTCTAAGAGGCTACCACAGTGAATGATGTGGCTAGGAGCTTGCTAAAACTTTATGCAGCCTTGGATAATAGACAATATGACCACCAAGCTTCAGTGGTGGAGATGAAAGGTATGATTTCCAACCATCTAGTTTCCATTTTAATTGACCCTGGTTCTAATTTGAGTTATGTTTCCCTTGAAACCGTTGAGAAATGTAAATTGCAACAAGTTAAACATGCTAAATCATGGCTGGTACAACTAGCCACTAGAACCAAAAGAAAGGTAGCAGAGGTCATACCAGCATGCCAATTCATTATGGATTACCCACCTAAGCAACCCTAAACATGCTCCCTTTAGGATCTTATGACCTACTGATTGACATGGACTGGTTGGCTTCCCATAAAACCAAGTTGGAATGTTACAATAAAACTTTGGAGTGTGAAGATGAAGAAGGGAGAAAGGTAACCCTATAAGGGATTCAAAAGCCTGTCTCGGTGAGACAAATATCAACCCTTCAAGTGAAGAAGTATTGCAGAAAAGGATGTCCTTTGTATGGAATACAAGTGTTCGAATCTATTGAGAACAAAAAACCAATCCTAGAAGACCATCCCATATTAAGAGAGTATAGAGATGTGTTTACAGAAGAAGTACCGTGTCTACCTCCAAGAAGAGATATTGAATTTTCAATATAAATTTCACTAGGAGCGGTGCTAGTGTCTAGAACACCCTATAGAATGAGTACACCAGAGCTACTTGAGCTCAAACTACAACTAAAGGAGATGATGGAAAAATTCTACATTTGGCCTAGTGTGTCTCCATGGGGAGCACCAACCTTGTTTGTGAAAAGTAAGGATGGCACATTGAGGTTGTGCATAGACTATAAACAAATCAATAAGATGACCATTAAGAATAAGTATCCCTTGCCAAGGATCGATGACTTGTTTGACCAATTAATGGGTGCTAAAATTTTATCCAAGATTGACTTGAGGTCTGGATACCATCAAGTTTGAATTAAGGATGAAGACATCCAAAAAACAACCTTTAGGACAAGATATGGTCACTATGAATTTGTGGTGGTGCCATTTGGGCTTACCAATGCACCAACCACTTTTATGTACTTAATGAATAATGTACTCAATAATTTCTTGGACATATTTGTATTGGTTTTCATTGATGACATCCTAATCTATTCTAAGAATAGGGAAGAACATGAAGGACATATCAATCTACTACTTCAAGTACTAAGAGAACATCAACTGTATGGTAAATTTAGTAAGTGTGACTTTTTCCAGAAACAAGTCCATTACTTAGGCCATGTTATTTCTGAAGAAGGAGTGGCAGTTGATCCTAACAAGATAAAATACATTATGGATTGGCCTACTCCAAAGGATGTATCTGATATCAGATCCTTTATGGGCCTAGCAAGGTACTATAGGAGGTTCATAAAGGGATTTTCCAAGATTGGTTGCCCAATCACCTCCCTTTAGAAAAAGGGAGTTAAATTCATTTTGACATCAGAATGTTAAGAGAGATTCCAAGAGTTGAAATACGTTCTAACCAATGCACCTATGATAAATATTGTATACCCAAACAAGGACTTCCTTGTGTGTACGGTTTCCTGCAAGGAAGGGCTCAAAGGAGTCCTTATGCAAGAAGGACATGTAATTTTCTATGAATCCAAAAAAATGAATGAGCATGAAATCAATTATGTGACCCATGATATAGAATTGGATTCCATAGTAGATGCTTTGAAAATGTGGAGGCATTACCTCCTAGGTAGGATATTTTTTCTTATGACAGACCATAATGGGTTGAGATATCTGTTTGATCAACCAAAACTAAATGCTAGACAAGCTAGATGGATGGATCTCCTTAGTGAGTTTGATTTTGAAATCAAAGATATCAAAGGAAAATAAAATAGGGTGGTTGATGCCCTTAGCAGAAGTATGAAAGTGATTCACTTGGCAGCTGTGAGAACCCATGAAACATATGTCAGGGAGAGAGTCAAAAGTGCACAAGAAACATATGCATTTTTCAAGACTATAAAATCACACTTAGAGCAAGAGCCCACTGAGTTGAAGTATGAGGGTTATTAATTACTGAATGATGGCCTACTAAATTACAAAGGTAGGTTGTATATTCCAAATTGTGATGACCTGAAGAGGTTCATAATGGATTAACTATACAAAAGACCATATACTGGTCATCCTGGTTATCGAAAAATGATCACAACCACTAGGAAACTATTTTATTGGCCCGGATTGAAAAATGACATAGCTGATTACTTAGCTAAGTGTCTAGAATGTCAGCAAGTTAAGGTAGAGCACCGACATCCAACAGGGATGTTGCATCCCCTACCAATCCTAGAATGTAAATGGGAAACCATCTCCATGGATTTCATCACATGGTTACCAAAATGGCCCAAACAAAATGATGCCATCATGGTAGTGGTGGATAAATTGAGCAAGGCTACTCACTTAATTCCTGTCAAATCAACTTGCAAGGCAATAGATATTGCCAATGTTTTCATGAATGAAATATTTAGACTTCATGGCATGCCTAAATAAGTCATATCTAACACCGATACAAAATTTACTTCAAGCTTTTGGAAATCTCTGTTTGTTGGTTTGGAAATTAAACTGCTGTTTAGTACAGTCTATCACCCTAAAACTGATGGATAGATAGAGAGAGTAAACCAAGTGTTAGAGGACATGTTAACGATGCCTGTAATGCATCAACCTAAGAAGTGGGAAGACTACCTACCACTGGTAGAATTTTCCTACAACAATGGCTATCAAGATTCATTGAAGATGATCCCTTTTGAGGCCCTCTATGGTAGAAAATGCAAGATTCTAATTAGTTGGGATAACCCAGTAGAAAGAATTACAATTGGGCCATATATGCTAGAATAAATGGAAAAACAAGTAGTTCAGATAAAATAGAATATGAAAATAGCTTAGGATAGACAAAAAAACTATGCAAACAGAAAAAATGACTCCTAGAGAGTTCAAAGCAGGGGATCATGTGTATCTCAAAGTTAGACCCAAGAAAATCTCCTTGAGAATGGGAGCTTGTGCCATGCTGGCACCTCAGTATTATGGACCCTTTGAAATTTTGGATAGAGTGGGACCTGTAGTATATAGACTAAAAATTCCTCCCACAATGAAGGCACATAATGTTTTCCATGTTTCGTTACTGAAGAAATATGTACATGATTCTAATCATATAATTGACTAGTTTGTGATTTAGGTGGAACGAGAGGAAGAATTCCTGCCAGAACCACAATGCATAATAGATAGGAAGGAAATACCACTCAGGAATATAACCATTGCACAGGTCAAGTTGCAATGGAAACACTTTGGTCCAGATGAAGCTACATGGGAAATGGAGGATGCCATGAAACATGCATACCCATTTTTTTTTACTTCTGTACATACATAGCACATCGACATGTAGAAAATTGAGGACAATGTTCCTTTAAGAGGGAGGGGATTGTAATACCCTTGTTTCCCCCAACTTGTAAATATATCTATAACTTGCCAAAAGACTGTGGCAGATTAAATATGTGTGAATGCTGGAATTGATGAACCTTTTGTTATAAAAGGTAGTGCATGTATTTATGTTATTAATTAAAAATGGATAGTGTTGTATAACTTCTAAAAGGGGGGTTTTCCAAGATATAACATGATGCTATGAGAGAGATAGTGAGGGGAACCAGAAATGGTTGAGATGACCCCCACCAAACCAGTACCTTATTGGATTTAATTGCTCAGACCCAAAACATTCCTCTGACCCAGAAATGAATTACCAGTCAGGCTGGTAGTTGGAAAAGCCTCCTCAAGAGTTAATGAGGAGATGGGCCAGAGTACCCATCTACAAGGATTTCATACCTGACAATGAGATAGGGATTCAGACCCATGTAATCGTGCCGAGGAAGGCAAGAAAGAAAGTGATTTTTTTGGTAGAGGAGATCTTCGAGGAAGAGAGTCGAGAGACCAATATCCGAGAATGAGGAAAGAGCGCTTGCAACTCTCTAGTTCAAGGGATAAATGAGAAACAAGATCGTTTTAGGTGCAAGAAGATGCTGGCAGTGTTTTCATTCCAAGATGATAAACGAGGCTGACGACTTATTGTGGAAATACTCGTTCCAGACCGCCTTTATCGGTACATGGAAAAACGTTTGCTAAGTTCCTGTGGGAGGAGGAGAGTAATCTTCGTCCCTGACTATCCCTGAGCAAGAAGAAAGAATATCTCTCAGAGCATCGTGGTCTAGCTAGGGGGTGGCCAGTGATAAATTCGTTCAGGAGTGTTTGTGCCTACAGTTGGGTGGAAACATGCACCCCTTTTAGCATTCGCTTCATGATTATGGTTTATGATAAGTATTTTCATACTCTATGTATTAGAATGGAAATGATGATTGAATATGCATGGTTATGAATAAAACCTGTATTGAATGATTAAGGTAGAAATGTTTATAGTTTCTCTGTGAAGCCATGTTTTTGAATGGTCTTCTGGTTGCCCCAACTTAGTAGCTAGAGAGTTACAGGATGTGGGTCTGTAAGCGAGTCTAAGAATGAGCTACGGTCTCTGCATTGTCTAGAAATTTCCTAAGAAAATTCTTCCCAAGGAACGATTTCTCGATATAAGAGTCTGGGAAGACTTCGATGGAAAAACCTCGGTCATATCAACTTCCTAACTTACCCTTTGTAGGTCTCTAAGTCTGAACTCCGAGGAAGGAAGGCACCTCCTTCAAACCCTTCACCTATGTGACCGAGTGCTTATGGTCACGGTTCTAACCAAACCGTGGCTAAGTGTTGAGTGTGTAGCCTCGAAGATTGTCCAATATTGCATATAACCAAGGTATGGGAACCCTGCGTTAGTCCCGAAAGGGGATAAACCTTTCTAGCTTCGGAACTCTGAGAGTTCAGAGCTTCGGGATATTATGACCTTACCACTTTCAAACCGGCCGAAGGAAATTTGTTGCTATAATTACCCACAAGGTTAACCGACATGTGGTGGTGTCCCTAACTGTGACAGATGGAATTGTCCCACCATTAAAGCTTGATCCCTTTACCAATCATGAAGTAACATGAGCCACAGACCCAAGGTTATTTGAGAGTCTCCCTGGCCGTTGGATCTACGTCGAGGTTAGTCCAACATTGACTACTTCGGGAGAACATAGGCGTCATAGCACCAAATTCCCAAAACGTTGGAGTTGTGAATTAATATGAGTCATGAATTTGGGGAGTCTTTTGAGAACCCTCTTAACCGCCCGATCGACTAGTAGAGGGACTCATGTACAATACTTCGGTGAATTCCTGCTTCGGGAGAACAAAGCCTTTTTTTCACCTGAAAAATCAATACCACAGATCTCCCATTGTAACAAGGCTTATCACAGTCCTGAGCCAAACCCTTGACCACAAAGGCATCCCCCTGAAGCCAACCTAGCTCTGATACCAAATGTAGATTTTAACCTTGTACAATATTTACTGCAAACAGATTTTCAGTAGAAGAACAAAAAAGATACAATGGAAAATAAAAACATCACACAGAGATTTTTCCCCTGGAAACCCAAACCGGGAAAACCAACATATTCTATACTCATTCATAGTGATACATTGTTTACAATACAATATACATATAGGAGCCAGTGGCATCCAAACACCTAACCCAATGACCTGGATTAGTCAACAACCCTAATTCCTTAACCAGAAAAAGAAAAACATCGGCATAAAACCATGTGCTGAAAAACCGCCCAACAATGGACACAAAAATTGAGGAAACACGAAAAACGAGGCAAAAAATGTGACACGTTTCTCGATGATTTTTTTTTTTCTTAGGGGCACTACCCCCAAACCTCGGCACGGGGAGATTTCTCCCCCATGCACCCCCCAAGGGGGTGCCTAGAGGCCCCCCTCAAATGCCCCTATGCGCCCAGTGCAACACAGACACTACTGCTTATGCAAAGAATATAACACATACCCAACATTCTCTCACTTGTTGTTTTCTTTGCATACAGGGGGTTACAGGGTTACATAATCAATAATCTAGGTCAACAATGCCCATGGATCCTCTACACCAAGAGAAGTTCTTAGTGCTCACATATTTTGTTAATGAATTTGCAACATTCTTCAAAGTGTCCACCTTCATCAACAATAATTTCTTTTCTTCAACCATGTCTCTCACAAAGTGATATTGAATATCAATATGCTTTATCTTTGAATGATAAGTCGGGTTCTTCACTAGAAAAATTGCACTCTGACTATCACAATCTATCCTTGCAACTTGTTGTACCAAACCAATACCTGAACACAATCTTTGTAACCATACTGCTTCGTTACTTGCATGAGTGGCTGCCATGTATTCAACTTATGTAGTTGAAAGTGCCACTACAACCTGTCTTTTGATCATCTAACTTATTGCTCCTCCAAATAGGTTAAACACATACCCACTTGTAGATCTCCTACGATCCAGGTCTCCAGCCCAGTCTACATCCACAAATCCATGTATATCCACCAATATGTCCAATCCCAATGTTCCTTGGTAGCTCAATCCATAGCTAGCAGTGCCACACAAATACCTAAAAACCCTTTTTACTGTTGTCCAATGCTCCTTCCCTGGTTTTTACATATACCTGTGAAAAACTCCCACTGCATGTGCAATGTACGGTCTAGTACAAACCATTACATACATCAAACTGCCAATTGCACTTGCATATGGAACACGAGACATGTCCTCCTCCTCTTCCTGTGTCTTCAGACACTGATCCATAGATAAATTTACACCAACAGGAATAGGAACCATGATCGATTTACATTCCTGCATATTAAACCTCTGCAATATTGTCTCGACATATTTTCTCTGATTTAACCAGAGTTTCCTCTTTTTCCGATCTCTTTTAATTTCCACGCCCAAGATGAAATTTGAAGCACCGAGATCCTTCATGACAAATTTAGATGACAATTGAGTTTTCACATCCTGGATAATCTCCTTGTTGTTTCCTATCAACAACATGTCATCCACATATAAGACCAAATAAATCAAATGATCCACAATTAATTTAAAACACACACAATGATCCTCTTTTCTACCGTTGAATCCAAGTCCCAACATATAAGTATCAAATTTTTGATACCACATCCTTGGTGATTGTTTTAAATCATATAAGGTCTTTTTCATCTTGCATACCAACTCCTTCTTTCCCTTAACAACATAGCCTTCTGGTTTATACATACAGATTTCTTCTTCCATATCCCCATGTGGGAATGTTGTCTTCACATCAATATGTTCTACTTCAAAATCAAATGCAACAACAATAGATAAAAAAAATATTATCGAGGTTAACTTGGCAACAAGAGAAAAAATATCACCAAAATCAGTTCCCTCAACTTGGGAATAACCCTTTGCTACTAACCGAGCTCTGTATTTATCCACTTTTCCTTATGCATTTAACTTCTTTTTAAATGCCCATTTGCTGCAAATGGGTTTTCTTCCAGTAGGAAACTCCATTAGATCCCAAGCCTCATTCTTATCCAAAGCTACCATTTCTTCAGCCATGGCCCTCTTCTAGATATTTCCATCCTCTGAATTGACTGCCTCACTGAAAGTTCTAGGATCATCATCAGTAATAGAAAAATAAAAATTTGAACAGAAATCAGATGGAGTATACCTTTCCGGTAGCCTTATTTTTGGAACCGATCTCCTCAATACTGGAGTATGAGGATCTTCTTCTTCTGATTCCTGTTTTTCTGTAGAGTCTGACTCATCATCCTTTAAATCAAACTCTATTTTCTCTTGTTCTTCTTAGTTTCTAGGTTCCAAAGCTTATAACCTTTGAGACCATATTTATATCCAATAAAGATACACTTTTCAACCTTCTTATCTAGCTTACTCTTGTTTTCCTTTGGAACATGAACATATGCATCACAACCAAATACCTGTTAGGATATTTAGACACTTAGGAGTTAGTTAAGATCTACTTAGTCTAATATGTCGTTAGGTAAAAGTGTGTTTCTTAGTGTGTTTCTTTAGTATGCATTAGTATGCATTTGTAGTTAGGAAATCCGACGGTCACGATATGTTCCCGACATAGAGTGATCCGACGATTCATACTCTCCTCGATCTT
>ML780797.1:133170-189511 GCA_009831015.1 Picea engelmannii
ACGGTTCATACTCTCCTCGATCTTAACGGCCATTGATCCGTGGCTTAACACCCGATTGGTCCATGATCTCTATTTAAAGAGCATGGAGGGTCATTTGACGATGATCGATTGTGAGAAACTCTCTTGTAAAATCTCTCTGTAATATTTTTCTTTGCATTAATGAACTGCTCCAAGTGGCCGCGTTGGCTGGGGCTGTGGATGTTTTCCCATTGGGGTTTTACCATGTGAAAACATCAGTGTGTTGATCTTTGATCTAGTTATGTGAGTGTTTACTGAAGGTGTTCATCCTCTATTGGAATACCTATGTTGTCGAACAATACCTTGAGATGCGTGAGAGAAGGTTTCTTACCAGTCCATACCTCTTGTGGAGTCTTGTCATCCAATGCTCATGAGGGTGATATATTGACCAGGTAACATGTAGTACCCACTACCTCTGCCCATAATTCTTCCCCTAAATCGACAACATTGAGCATGCACCTTACTTTTTCCATCAACGTCTTGTTCATCCTTTTTGCAACTCCATTCTCCTGAGGTGTATATGGAGTAGTATTCTACCTTGCTATACCACATTTCTTACATAATTATTCAAATTCATTCCCGTAGAACTCTTTTCCATTATCTGTCCTCAACACCTTAATTATTTTCTCTGTTTGATTCTCAACAAGAGCCTTAAACTCTTTAAACCTATCAAAGACTTCAGATTTCTTCCCGAGGAAATATATCCAAGTATTCCTCGAGAAGTCATCTATAAATGAGACATAGTACACAGATTTTCCTAATGATGGGACTGATATAGGTCCAAAAACATCACTATGAACTAGCTGTAAAATTCCTTCTTCCCTCATTGCACTAGAGGGGAATTTTACCCGATTTTGCTTCACATATACACAATTTTCACACAAATCAAAATCCAGAAAGTAGTTAGACATTCCTTCAACCATACCTTTACCGTGTAGCAGTCGAAGACCCTTCTCTTCGATATGCCCTAGTCTTTGATGCCACAGCATAACCTTTTCTCCAGAGATTATAGGTGTTATTTCTTCTTCAAATCCAATATCAAGAACAATGGAACTATTACACCCATCACTAATAGTGCTTCCTTGCAGCTTATACAAAGTTCCAAACTGAACTCCTTTTAACAACACCATTTCTCCTCAAACCATCTTGCAAGTTTCCTTTTCAAATATTTTTTTTACCCTTGCATCGTCCATTTTACTTACAAAAATCAATTTTCTGGCCAAATCTGGGATGTGCAGAACACTAGGAAGTGTTCTAATCCTTCCATCTATGAGCCTCAACTTGAATTTTCCTCGTCCTATGATTCTGGTTGTCAAATCATAACCTAAGAAAACATTACCTCCATTATACATTTCATATTCACAGAACCATTCCCTATGGGGAGTCATATGAAAGGATGCACCTGAGTCAACCAACCATGCCTCATGATTTGCATATGTTCTTTAAGAAGCCAAGTACACATCCCCTTCTTCTTCCTTGGAGGTCTTTTCTTCTGTGGAAGGAGATTCTTCAGATCCCTTCTTTTCTCAACTTTGGATCTACACTGTTTCTTGTAGTGCCATTCTTTTCCACATCTCCAACATACCTTTTCAAAATTTTCGGGAGATTTAGATCTACCCTTAGACTTAGATATCCCACTTGAGAACTTAGATCTATTTCTTTCCTGGGAGCGTCCTCTTGCAAATAATGCGTCTGTGCTCTGTCCTTCCATATTATTCTGTCTCATATCATCTTCCAACAAGGATGAGACCACTTCATCAAAATTCAAGGCAGTTGTATTACTACCTATGGCCACAACCATACTATCCCATGAGTCTGGTAAAGAACATAGTAAACTGATACACTTATATTCATTTGAAATTTTAATCTCAACATATACTAACTGACTTACTACAATATTGAAAGCGTTCAAATTCTCTGCCACCGAGTCTCCATTTCGCATCCTCATATTATACAACTTCTTTCTCATGAATAGTTTATTTACTAGGGACTTAGACTGATACAACTTCCCCAACTTGTCCTATAAATCCTTGGCTGTAGCTTCCTTTGAAACATTCAGTAATATTGAATCTTTGAGACACAGTCGAATTGTGCTCTTCGCCTTTCAATCCAAAATTTTCCAGTCATTTGCTGAAGTTCCTGTAGGTGTAGTACCTGGATCTATCACGATACATTGATCTTTTTCCACCAACATATATTCCATCTTGAGCTTCCATAGCTAAAACATTTTCCCATTAAACTTCTCGATCTCCATTTTTGAATTGCTTGCCATTTCTTTTCACCTGAAAAATCAATACCACAGATCTCCCACTGTAACAAGGCTTATCATAGTCCCAAGCCAAACCATTAACCACAAAGGTGTCCCCTTGAAGCCAACCTGACTCTGATACCAAATGTATATTTTAACCTTGTACAATATTTACTGCAAACACATTTTCAGTAAAAGAACATAAAATATACAATGGAAAATACAAACATCACACAGAGATTTTTCCCCTGGAAACCCAAACCGTGAAAACCAACATATTCTATATTCATTCATAGTGATACATTGTTTACAATACAATATACATATAGGAGCCAACGACATCCAAAACCCTAACCCAATGAACCGGATTAGTCAACAACCTTAATCGAAAATAGAAAACCATCGACAAAAAACCATGTGCTGAAAAATCGCCCAACAATGGACACGGAAATTGAGGCAACACGAAAAATGAGGCAAAAAACGTGACACGTGCAAAGAATATAACACACACCCAACAATCATAATGCCAAAACCCTCAAATGTTGGAGCTGCGAATTAACGAGAACCATAGATCTAGGTTCACTTTGGGATCTTCTCTGGCCGTTGGATCTATGCCAAGGTCAGTCCGACGTTGACCGCTCCGAAAGAAAGGGGATGGTAAGCGAGTGGAACACCAGAACACCTAATTCACGAAGTGATAAGAGTCGTAGATCTGAGGACGTTTCGGGATATCCCATGACTGTTAGATCTAGACCATGGTTATCCCAGTGCTGACCACTCTGGGAGCAAGGAGGAAGTCACACAACGGATCCCTCGAATGTTGAAGTAATGAAGTGACGGAGGCTGTAGATCAATGGGTCTATGTGGAAACATATTGACCATGAAATCCAAGGGCGTTGGAATACTATCAATCCAGAGTCATGTAGCACACTGACGTCACCCAAGGTGATGTGGAGTACCAATGTTTAGCGTGTCAGGTGTCACCTGGATTTGTACGTTTCATAGACCCTATATGCCCATTAGA
This sequence comes from Picea engelmannii, assembly GCA_009831015.1. Classification (NCBI taxonomy): domain Eukaryota; kingdom Viridiplantae; phylum Streptophyta; class Pinopsida; order Pinales; family Pinaceae; genus Picea; species Picea engelmannii. Next base: position 136,461 of record ML780797.1, read on the forward strand.
ACGTGACAGGTGTCACCCACTGGTGGGGCCACATGTCATCTCTGCCTTGTTGCGTGTCACTCCTTGACACGTATTCGCTTGGCTTATTGGTGGGTGGAGTACTCAGAACCCACCTATCCTTGCCTCTGCGTTTAATACACCACCACATGTAAGGGTGGACCCTTCGGGAGTCCGGGTCTTCGAAACTCCAGAGGTTTGGAGGGTAGTGTTGTAGATAAGCCAAATGGACCAAAAGCCGGAGCCATGTGGCAAGATTTCGGGCTCCTTCGGGAGTTTGGGACTGCGGGGAATATGCACGCAGAAAGGAAAAGGGGTGTTCAACACTGAAGCACTGAACAATGAACTCCCCTCAAGTTTAGGTGTTAAACGAAGAGTAAGCTTTGTCATTAGATTGGACGATGGATGGACTTCCACTGTGGATGTAGGAACTTGGGGGTGGTACGAATGATATGGACCCACGTGGTCTTTGACTAATAACAATCGAAGAACTTCGAGATGCCATAACTTGCAAACTAAAGCTCAGATTTGAGCCTGATAGTAGTCGTTAGAAATCTACAACTGAATAGAAGAGGATGAAGACCTCAGAAAAAGGATTCAAAACGATTAAAGTAAAAAATGTTTTGGTACCCCATCTCTAGTACTTAGAAATCAAATGTGTTACATTTACATAAATTATAAAGTATACATAAAATAAATAAAATCATTAGTTTTAATGCTTGCAAAGTAGACTTTATCCATGAATGACATTAATAAAGTAATTGTTGCATGTTTCCATAACATTCTATTTTCCATAAAATTTACATAAGATGTAATGTGTACATAAAATTAAAAAAATAAAATATGATTTCTATCACTAGTTTTGATGCTTGCAAAGTAGACTTTATCAATGGATGACATTAATAAAGTGATTGTTGCTTTAGGTATAAGAACATATGTCATGATTTATGATATCTCTTTATGCGGTTCCGACCAGGGAATGCATAGCTTACATATCATTTTCCATACAAATTTATATATAATATATTTTTATTTATATATAATATATTTTTAGAAGGTGTAATGCATACATATGAAATAAATAAAATAAAATATGTATTTCCATCATTAGTTTTGATGTTATACACTTTATTTTCCATACAAATTTACCCATAATAAATTCTAGTTGTAATGTATACATGCAATAAATAAAATAAAATATGCATTTCCATTATTAGTTTTTTTTAATATAAAATAAAATATGCATTTTTATGATTGATTTAATAAGTCTACAGGGGTGTAGACTGATTGGCAAGTGTCATGTATATGGAAGGAAATTTGTAAATGGAGGTCTCAAGTTTGATTCTCACCTCGACTAATCTATGCGCCATTCATGCGGGCTGCGTAGATGCACCTGGAGTTATAGTGGTAGCCATTGGGTATCGACCCCATGTCACACGAGTACAAGAACCGTGAGTTGCCGATTCCCCCAACAAAAAAAATAAAAAATCATTGATTTAATAAAATAAAATATGCACCATTACTCCATCATCATTAGTTTTGATGCTATAGAATTACTTTAAATATTTCATGATTTGTGATATATTCTTTATGCTTAAAATGTACTAGCTAATGCCTCATTTTTCATACAAATTTAGATGTCATCATCATTAGTTTTGATGTTATAGAATTATGTATAAACACATATGTCATGATGTGTAATATGTCCTTTATGTCTACACTGTACTAGCCAATGCATCATTTTCCATACAGATTTAAATGAAACCGATGCATAATTTTCCATACAAATTTAAATGTAATGTATACAACATTTCTGTCATGATTTGTAATATGTCCTTTATGTTTAGAATGTACTAGCCAATGCATCATTTTCCATACAAATTTAAATGTAATATATACATCATTTCTGTCATGATTTGTAATATGTCCTTTATGTTTAGAATCTACTAGCCAATGCATCATTTTCCATACAAATTTAAATGTACATCATTTCTCATACAAATTTAGATGTAATGTATATATAAAATAAATAAAATATACACATTTATCATTAGTTTTGATACTTGGCAAAGTAAATTTTATGAATGAAAGACATTAATAAAGGGATTGATACTTTAACTATTTTAAAAAGCATATCATGATTTATAATATTAGACATTAATAAAGAGATTGATACTTTTAAAAAGCATATCATGATTTATAATATTTCTTTTTATGCCCTATAGGGACTGGTCAATGCATGAATTTTTATATGATAAAAGATACATGAAGTTCACAAAACTTAAAAGGATAATTTGACATTTCAATTTTATTAAAAATTCTTATCAACACTATTTTATAGTATATAATATTCATATTTCAACTTTGAAGAAAGTTTTCTTTAGTTTTTCTTTCTCTCATTTTCATTTACGTAAATATTATATTAATCAAGAAGCATCACAAAAAAAAAATGATACTACATACATAAACACCCCTTCCAAGCTTTCATTTTCATTTACATAAATATTACATTAATCAAGAAGCACCACAAAGAAGACGACACCACATACATAAACACCCCTTCTAAGCTTGTGGAATAAAATCCAATGAGTTTTTTTGGGTTACTTCTTAGTTTTTCTTAAAAAAGAACCCATATATGTGTAATACGATCCATGCTAAAGGAGAATAATTAAAATACATTTAGTTACATGCTATACTAATTATCTTTCTCTGTCTAGTGAATAATAATGATAATTAAAATACATTTAGTTATAAGCTAGACAAATTATCTTTCTTTGGCTAGCGAATCATAATGATATATTGAGACATGAGTTGCTACAACTTTAGTTAAATTGCATTATCTTTCACATGTAATATAACATGGATTTGGCTTTTTATTTCAATGAGTAGCATAATAAAGAGACTTTGTATGAAAAACATGTCACTTATCACTATTCCTCCCACACACTATAGTGAGAGAACAATTGTGGTTGTTTTTGTAAAACCAGAACAATTGTGGTTGTTTTTGTAAAACCAGAACAATTGGATAGAAAATAAAACCTAATTTTATATATATATATATATATATATATATATATATATATAACACTACACTATTCAAGAAACCTTTAACATAAGTAAGTACATTTTTAATTATTTTCAAATACAAAACAAGTAAGATTAAGAAAATATTGTCCAAAGCAAAGCTATTTCTTATGAATAATTTTGGTTCTAGAATAGGACACAAATCTTACTCTATCAAAACAAAAAATCTGCCAACCTTCATAATGAAGTTAGGTCTCTCCAAAGTTTATGTTAAAGTTCTTAGATATACATCACAATAATATTAATCCATGTGGGTTAGAATATTCCTATGGTCAATTGGCTAGAGGAATGCTTGAGATCAACATCCTTTTCGGTCCTGATTAATGGATCTACAATAGCCTTCTTCCATCCCACTTGAGGGATTAAACAATATTTCTCCCTGACTCCTCGTTTATTACTATATGTAACAGAGGGACTTAGCATGTTCTTGAATTTTGCAACGCAAAGAGGAAGACTAAGGTATAAAAATCATGTCAAAATTGCATGCATTTCATTTATAGAAGTATCCATTGCGATCTCAAAGTATTTTTGAATGAAACTCAATCAAGGATATGGGCAATAAAACTAAACAATTAATCCTTTTGAATACTCTCTAGTACGCCTCTTCTCAATTGAAATAAAATTAGTCATAATTCGATGCACTAAGAATGTGTATTTAATGTGGAAAAAATATGAAAAGAAATTTCTTACATAATTTACCATTTCATTGAAACTTCATAGATCATGAATGTTCATTGGTAATAGCTATTTAAACTTTTCATTTGCATGACATTTATATTCTCTTCTTCATCATTATCCTACTTCATTTTGAGTCACCCAATCACCATCAAGTCTAGGAAAATTCTATGGTAAAATCTTAAACTAATCATCACACATAAACATGACAAAAGTATGCAAACAAGACAAATTCTATGCTACATCAATATTTTAAAAATACTTCAGAAACTGACATCATGGGATTGTAAAAAGTGGAACAATATAGTATATAAAGTGGGATTTACCATGATAACATGAAATTTCACTCAATATAACCCCGTGGATCCAACAAGAATATTTCCCTTGCCTAGGCCATGTCATGACCAGACTCAAACTCGACCACTCATATAATTGAAGTGGGAAAACCCAAATTTGTTGAGAGTCTCCTCACTTCTTCCTTGTGCATAGGAGGGATTTCCAATTTGGGTTTACAAGTTATCTCAAAAAATATAGGCGGTGACAAATACCTCCCGTTGTTTGTCAATTTTTTTTCTTCTGCTGATCAAGTGCTCCCTTGTGGTTTCCTTGTCTATGTCTCATTGTTCACTTCCATCTTCATCTTCTCATTTTATATGGAGTTTTCCTTGTGTTTCCTTCTACATTGTGTTTGTCATGTGTCTCCTTGACTTGATTTATTTTTACATAATATTTAGCTTTGGATTTGAGTGACAATTGAATGGATATCAATGTCTCATGGTTCCAACTTAGAGCTTGCCTACTTCAATGAACACTTAATAGGATTTATAAATTTGTTGTTTCACAAATACCAAAGTTATGATGACAAATCAATTATAATGTTATGGTGTTTCTATAGGTTTCCAATGAAGATAATTAGAAGCCATCTCCTCCCAGGATGGACAAATTTCCCCATACCCAGGTATTATGTCTCCAATTAAATATGTTGTTAAAGTGAAATTTGTGATCTTATTTTTCTGAATTTTCATGTTTTTGTACTAATCTAACATATTAAAAGTCTAGACGAAAGAGAAATCATTCTTATTTTTTTCATCATGACCACCTTTCCCTATCCAACTTGCACCCACACTATTCATCCCATAGTCTAGGGAAGGTCTACTCCTTGACCACCCTACCCTAGCCCTTAGCACTCCATCCTATACCCCACAATACTTAATTCAATCCTACATCCCATAGGGGTATATCCTCTCCAATTCACAACAACTATTCCATTCCATACATCAACTATAGTTTCACTCATATACCTACACCAATTCACCCTATTGCAACCCCCCTTGTTGCATCCATTGTTGTTAAGAACCAAATATCAAAATAGCATAAAAAAACCTCATAATAAGTACTCAACTCCTTGAAAAATAGAGAATTTCAGATAATAAGCCTTTTCAAGGGGGAAACCTCCTTATACACCACATAAATTTCCAAATCCAAGATGATTCCAAATGAAAAGGTCTCCTTGGTATATATAGGAGACTAGGAGGTACAATTACACATAATGGACCTAAGTTGACATAAATAAATTAACATTAATAATGTAATATCCCCCAATTAATGGGTAATGTGACACTATTTAGGGATTAACATGCCCCTCCCCTTCAGACAAGTGTTTTTCACAACACTTGGGTAATTTTGGATGCTTCTGTATAAAAGAATCATCTTCCCAAGTGGAATCTTCAACAGGTAGTTTCCTCCACTTAATGAGATACTCTGAAATGGATCTATTCCTCAGCTGATGAATTCTTATGTTAGTGATAACTTTAAGATCCAATATTATTTTTCCTTCCTCTTCAAGTTCCGACAATATAGTTTGAACTGGGATCTTTCACCTATAACCTTCTTTAAGCATGAAACATGGAAAACTAGGTGTACTCGTGAAGATGAAGGCAACTCCAATTTGTATGCCATAGTACCAATCTTTTGCAACACCTTATAAGGGCCATAGTACTTTGGTGATAATTTATTATCCTTCTTAGCTTGCTTCAGGGACATATGTTTGTATGGTTGTAGTCTTAAAAATACCCAATCCCCTACTTCAAAACTTCTTTCACTACGATGTTGATCTACTTTTTGTTTCATGAGATTATGTGCCATGGTCAGGTTATCCTTTAAGAGTTGGAGAAATTGGTGTTGATGCTTGATGTGATCTTCCACTGCTTGAAACTTAGATTTTTCTTTTAGAGAAGAAGTGATGGAAGGTGGGTGGTATCCATAGAGTGCCATAAATGGTGTCATTTTTGTTGCAGTATGAAAGGAAGTGTTATACCACCATTATGCCAAGGGTAACCATTTGAACCATTGTGTTTGTTTATCATAGACAAAGCAACAGAGGTAGCCTTCCAAACATTTGTTCACTATCCCAGTTTTTCCATTAGATTGAGGATGATAAGATGAGCTATGAGCCAATTGAGTACCCAAACAATAAAATAATTCTGTCCAAAAAAGTCCAGTGAAGATGGGATATCTGTCACTTACAATAATATTTGGGCTTCCATGTAGCTTTTGAACCGTCTCCATGAATGCGGTGGAAACTGTACTGACTTTTAAAGGATGAGAGAGTGCACAAAAGTGTGTGTACTTGGTCAGTCTATCAAAAATCACTATGATGCCACTCTTTCCTTTCGACTTCGGTAACCCTGTGATGAAATACATGGAAACCTCCCCCCAATGCTGACTTGGGATGGCTAATGGTTGTAAAAGACCCAGGGTATTAATTTTTTCCACCTTATTTTGTTGGAAAACCAAACATTCTGCCACAAACCTTTGAACATCAGTTTTAAGTCCATCCCAAAAAAATTCCTTCTTGACCCTATGGTAGGTTTTCAAAAATACCGAATGCCCTCCTATCAGAGAGGTGTGCAATTCCAAGAGTACCTTTTGTTTGAGTTGGGAGTTCTTACATAAATATAAGTGATGTTTGTACCATAGTGAATCATTTTTCCATGTAAATGTATCTGATGCACTGGAATCCTGCTGCAACCTTTGAATGAGAGTCCACACGTTTTCGTCATTCTTCCATTCATCCCTTGCTTCCATTATGCAATCGGGTTGGATGATCGAGATAACACATAGAAAGGCCTCAACATCTTCATCCTTTCTTGAGAGTGCATCTGCCACAACATTTTTCTTCCCTTATTTTTAGATGATTTCAAAATCATAACCCAACATCTTGGTCACCCATTTTTGTTGTTCTTCTGAAGATAATCTTTGTTTCAAGAAGTATTTAAGACTATCATGAACTGCTTTGACCTTGAAGTGCCTACCTATTAGGTAAGAGTGTAATTTCTTCAATGCATGTAGTATTGCCATCATTTCCTTCTCATAAATGGGTTTGTGTAAGTCCTTTCCCTTGATTGGACAGCTTTCAAAAGTAAGGGGCCTTCCTTCTTGCATTAGAATAACACCAATACCATTTCCCAAGGCATCGCATTTGACAATAAAGATTTTTGTGAAGTCTCGTGTGGTCAAGGCAAGAGCTTTGCACATCACCTCTTTAAGTTGTTCAAAAGTTTGAGTTTCCTATGGAGTCCATGAAAATGAATCCTTCTTAGTTAATGTCATTAAAGGTGCTACTATTGTTTCACAGTTCCAAACAAACTTGCAGTAGTAACCTGTCAAACCCAAAAATCCTCTAAGATTCTTCAATGTTTTGGGAATCGGCCAGTCCATCATGGCATTAATATTGTCAGGGTCTACCTTGACACCTTCATGAGATAAAATATGACCCAAATACTCTACCTCCTTCACCCCAAAGAAACATTTGGCTAGTTTGGCATATAGTTGTTTCTCCTTTAGTAGTTATAGCACCTTGTCAACATGTCGCACATGATCCTCCCAAGACTTGCTATATATTAGTATATCATCAAAAAATACTAACATAAATTTTCGAAGGAAGGGCTTGAAAATGGAATTCATCAACCCTTAGAATGTGGAAGGTGCATTCGTAAGGCCAAAAGGCATGAGCAAAAATTCATAATGGCCTTCATGAGTTCAGAATGTTGTTTTTGGGATATCCGCTTCCTTCATTCTAATCTGATGATACCCTGAATGGAGATCCAAATTTGTGAAATAGATTTATCCATGTAGTGAATCTAACAATTCATCAATGACGGGAATGGGAAACTTATATTTAATAGTGATCTTTTTGAGCTCTCTATAATATAGAAACATACACCATGAGCCCTCTTTCTTGAGTACCATTACCACTGGTGTTGAGTAAGAACTCTGGCTAGGTATAATAATGCCAACCTATACCATTTCTTCAACCATACGCTCAATTTCACTCTTCTGGGCATAAGGGTATCTGTAAGGCCTGATGTTAGGAGGAACACTCCCACGAATTAGGTGAATATAATGATCATGATTTAGAGTGGGTGGAAGACCTCTGGGAATATCTTCAAATATTTTGGAATGCTTATCAATGATTCCTTGGAGATCTAGGGTAATAGATGGATTATATGTTTGAACATCTAGTGAGCATAGTTGTACAATTACACCATGATTCCCCTTTTTAAATAATTTTTTCATGCCATTAGATCTTATCACCTTAATGGGTTTGCCTTTGATACCCCTTAACTTAATTTCCTTTTATTCCAATGAAAATTTCATGAAAAGTTCTTGAAAATTAAAACCCACTTTTCCCAATGATTGTAACCATTGGACTCCTAGTACGCCATCATCACCACCCATGGGTATAGTAATCATTGGAATATTCATTACATATTCCCCCATAGTAAGATTGATCTTATGACATTTTCTTGAGAAATTGATAGTTCCTCCATCTACAATCATTACTTGAAACTCTGGTGCTAGATATATAAAACAATTGACAACTTTGGCTAATTTATAGTGAATGAAATTATGAGTAGTACCAGAATCAATTAGGAATATTACCTTTTTCTTTTTGATATATCCTTCGATATTGAGGGTTTGAGGAGTGCTAATTCCAACCAATGCATTACATGATATCATGGGAGTCAACTCTTCAGAAGAAATATCTTCTACGTTTTCATCTTGAGATGGTTCTTGTTCTTGTTCTTCTTATTCTTCCTATTCACAATATATGTAGAATAATTTCTTCTCACCACACTTATGTCCTTTACTATACTTTTTGTCACAATTAAAGAATAATTTTTTTTCTTTTCTTTCCTCCAATTGTTTAGGTGTCAACCTTGTAGGTTGAGGTGTTTTACAAGAAGAAACATTATTCTCTCGATAGATGTTAGGAGTGGTACTTCTAGTAGTCATAGCCATATTTTTACTTTCAACATTTCTCACCACCCTAAATGCATTCTCCAATGATTTGAGTTCCCAAAGGCGAACCTCATGTTGAATGTTATCCTTTAAAGTTCCTATGAATACATCAATCAGGTGCTCATCTGGAATATATGTTACCTTTATATTCAATCTTTAGAAGTTCTCAATGTGCTCTGCAATTGAACCCTTTTGCTTGAGATTTATCAATTGGATAATAATGTATTGTTCCTTGTATCCTCATAGTGTGCTATCATTTCTTTCATGAAAATTGTCCAAGTGACAAGTGATTTTCAAGAACAAAGCTATCAATACCAAACAAATTGATTGGGTTCTAAATATAACGAAACAATTTGTACCTTTTGTGTATGTGGTACATCATGTAGATCAAAGAACTACTCCATCTGAAGTATCCATGTGATTGGATCATTTCCATCAAACTTCCTCATATCGATATTAGGAAAGTGGTTGGTCTTCAACCCAAAGTTGGAGTTTCTCCAGTATTGATTTATCTTCCTTGTGTCCTCATCATGAATTTCATGGGATACATTTTCACTTTCATGTGGCCTCTCTATTAAGAAAGTTTTCAATCATTCCATGATATCCATTTTTAAACCATCCATCTTAGTATCCATTATTGCCTCCAACTTAGCTTCAGTTGAGTCCATCATCCCTTGTAGTTCATATTTTTTTATTGTCTTTTTTTTGTAAATCATTTATGTCCCTGTGCATTTCTTCACCTTCATCAAGAGTCCAAGTAGGAATGTTTGGAGGCTTATCTGGGGTAGAAGTTCCCTTTTTTGGTGGCATGTTGGCTAAGTATCACTTTTAAACCTTAATTTCATGGTGGTTCTGCTAGACAATATTTCTTCTGATGTATCTCCAAAATTTCGAACCTTCTGGTTCTAAAACTTTCTTTTTGTAGTTCTCTGATATGTCTTCTCTACAATTCCATAGGTCTGATCAAAATTGGATTTTCCAAGTGGAAGCTATGGTAACTTCCCCACACCTTACTAATTTTTTTCCCTTCCAGGAGAGCGTACTTGTAAAGAGTGCCAAGAGCACAATATATGATATTTGATTCTGAAACTTGTACTAGAAATACTAAAGACTTTCCACTGTCCAATTCAACTAGTCTCACTTAATTTGGATACTAATTGAAGAATATATCATTGTTTTACCCATAACACCTATTTGAGACTAGTTAATATGACTAGTCAGATACCCTGTCTTACACAGGGTGTATCTACAACATTAGGATGACCTAGAAGCTGAAATTTTTATGACAACTACCTTTGTAATTTATTTGAATAGATTCCGGGTTTCAGGGTTTGAAACATTACAAAAAAATTTTTATAGCGAAAATTCCACGATGAAAAAATTCAGGATGAATCTAGAACCATATCTTACATAGGCTATATCTCTAAAATTATAATGCCTCATTATCTGAAATTTGAACCCCAAGTACCTTGATCCGTCTTATAAATATCCTCCAAGGGGATCCTTCTAAAATGACATATAAAATTGTTTATAGTGCAAATAAAAAGGTGTCTCAGATGCATCAATGGAACCCCAAGACCTTGAGCTTTGATACCAAATGTTAAGAACCAAATATCAAAATAGCATAGAAAAAACTTAGAATAAGTACTCAACGCCTTGAAAAAGGGAAAATTTCAGATAATAATCCTCTTCGATGGGGTGACCTCATTATACACCACATAAATTTCCAAATCCAAGATGATTCCAAATGAAAAGGTCTCCTTGGTATATATAGGAGACTACAAGGTACAATTACACCTAATGGACCCAAGCCGACATAAATAAAATAAAATTACTAATGTAATATCCACCAATTAAGGGGTAATGTGCCACTATTTAGGGCTTAACAATTGTGGTTTCACTTGTCCACCCTAAACCTATCTACCTTGTCGTAGCCTACTAACCCCCCTTGTTGCATCCACTATAGTTGCACCCATCCACCCTACACGGTTTGCTGCAACTACATATGTTGCATCACCCATTGTTGTCTTAGAGAAAGTTTTCTAGTCAAGTGCTTTACCTCCTAGACAATGTCTTACATTACCTAAGATATTCACAGTGAGATCATTAGTTGATGAAATTTTAATCTAGCATCAATGGAATTGATTTTAGGCATTTTGATTAAAATTCATTAACCGATTCTTGTAATTTTCATAGGGAGGAATCATATATAGTTTAATTTCAAGGAGGAGGGAAACACCTCATGAATTTTAGTCTCATCTATGATGAGTTTTTTTGTACTTGATTCTAAAGTATCATTTTGCGAGTGTATTAATTGATAGAATTTTGGAAAAAAACTTATAACAATGTTGTTTCCTTTTCTAGTCTCCAAAAAGACTCACAACTCCTAGAGATAAGAAGACTAGAGTTTCCTCCAACTTTAAGAGGATGAATATTATCTTTGGTGATGCACCTAATAGTGGCAAGGGTGTTAGGGGCCAATGAGTAACCCATTATGTATCTTGGCCATGGTGTGGCATTTTGGGCACAAGGTTCCATTTTGTCTTTAGGGCACAAGCTTCCATTATTTCATGTTTGGGCATGAGGTGCCATTATTATCTTGGGAAGGATGTGCCATTTTTTCAAAAATGTACAGATTGACCAATTTTGAATATATATACACATATTTGGACATGTTGATAATGAATTATTTATTGTTCATAGTTTTATTAATATTATGCTATTATTCCGTTTTTTTATTTGATGTTTATGATTGAATGAAATGTGTAGATTTATCATTTTGTAATAACCTAATTAAGATTATGCCTTTATATTGTTTTGTTTATCCTTTGTAAGTTATTTCCTTTAAAATGATGTTTATTTTTCATTCAATTAACTAAATTATGTTTGTATATCTTCAAAGGGTAATTTACCTCTTATTGTCCATTTTATTTGTGATACATATTAGTGTTCTAAACAATATAATGAATTGGATTGTTTTCCTCTTCTCTTTTGTGCCTTTCAATTTTTAACAAAGTTACATTGACTATTATTTTCTAGGGAAATTTGATGAAAACATGATTTTAAGTTGTACAATCTATGATGTTGAATCTACATCCCAAATCTAATTTATATTTTCCCCAAAAGGTCCACTAAATGTTTAATTGATACATGATTCATTCAATATTAGTTCCCTTTAATATATCCTCACCAATTAAAATCAAGACCATACCATGATAATACATGGAATAGTTAGATTCAGATTCCTATATTTTTTTCATATCAGACCATGCCCTGTGTGAGTGCATAAATAGAGAAGCAATTTCAAAAACCATTTAAATGATCTCATAATCCAATATTATTCCAAATCCATTACACACTACACCAAGACCCCAACTACACACTACACAAAGATTGATTTGTATGAAGACCCTAACCACACAATACACAAAGATTATTTTCTACACATTAGAAGGTCAAGGTAGAGTTTTAAAAAATCAACCCTTTAATGAAACAATTGTTGGAATATTGAGAGGGGGGAGGTTGAATAAGTATGAGCACTTTTAACCACAATATAAATGTCAACTTTATAAGTAGTATATCATCAATATATCATGATAATATAAACATAAGCAACATCACATCAAATACACAATACACCAGAATTTAGATGGAAACCCAAATGGGAGAAAACCACAAAATGATTTTCTTATATATCAAAAGAATACATTCACTAGAAGCACCAATTTCCCAATTCTCCAGTTGCAACTGGAAGGAGGCTAATACCCCCTATTTACAGGATCCAACCTGAAGGAGCTACAACTCCCTAAATTCTCTGGCTCCAACTAGAAAGAGGCTACAACCCCCTGATTCTCAGGTTCCAACCTAAAGGAAGCTCCAACTCCCTGTGTTTTCCAGTACCAACTAGAAGGAGGCTACAACCCCCTTTCCTTGCCCCGTCCTTCCTCCTTGAAATATAAGTGTAGACTTACTATTACTACCACAATGATTGCCACTGTCATTTCCACTGTCAATGTCACTGCCACTGTCACTGCCACTGTCACATCAACCTGTAACCTGCCAACCTATCACTATATCCAACCTGTCACTATCACCAACCTGTCACTGTCACCAAACTGTCATTGTCACCAACCTATCAATTTCAACCTGTCACATCAACCTGTTACTATCAACCTATCACATCAACCTATCACTGTCAACCTGTCACATCAAATTTTCACTATCACCGATCTTCAACATCAACAAAACCATGATCACCAAGAACACCTCTCAACCAGATGCTCAAGCATCACCAACATATTCCTCTATGAAGCATGTACCAACAACACCAACCTATGCCTCTACCAAGCATATACCAACATCACCAACATACCATCACAATATATGTGTCTCAATCATGTACCAAAACATCAATTATATGTAACCAACCATATACCTCAAGCATATTCCAAACCATGTACCATGTATCAATCATGTACCACACCATAAGATATCATCAATGAAGCGCCTCAAGAATAACCAAGATGTCAATATAACCAAGATGTGATATCAATCAATGTAACATAACATCACTAAGGTGTACCTCAACATGTACCAATATCCCCAAGACATGCACCTCACACATGTACCAAGAATATGCCTCACACCATGCACCAAATATGTCCCTCATACATATACCAATTCCTCAATAAGATACCAAAGGAATGACCATCACATCATCAACATGTAACAAAGATGTGCCTCAAGTATAAACCATGTGCCAATATATCCAATAAATGCACCAGCAATGTACCTCAATAGATATACCTCAACCAACATGTACCATACATCCAAGATGTGCCTCAAGGCATATACCAAAACTCACAAATATATCCCTTAAGCATGTTCCTCAATATCACCAAGATGCAACCTCATAAAACATGGAATAACATACCTTTACATTTGTAACTGACCTGGTGCCTTTGATCCTGATACACAGACCTGTAGCTTTACCTTAGTCCTCAACAAATTGGCACTAGAATCTTCCTTCATTTCTGTCTTGTCCTCACGGGAAAAAGACTACCTATCACCCAAGGCCTCATGTGACGAGCCCTAGGAAACCCACGGGGGTGCCTCATGAGACACTAGTTGTCTGACTCATGAGGATCAACCAATTAGGGTTTTTATAGAAAACCCTAGCTCTCCTCTGTAATCCAAAAAATCCTACACTTCTCACTTGTCGCTACCTCATATTTCACTATTGCAAACTTATCAAATAGATCACTAGTTCACTAGAATATGTTCAATATAATAAGTAAGTGAACTTTCTTATGAGAAACTCTTTGAGGTGTATTTATACTTTTTCCAAGTAACTTTTCTACTTAATCTTAGGGATTCTTGAAATTTATTGTTGCAACCACTTTATCCATTCATTAATGACTTGTAACAAATTAGGGGCTTCTTAACCATTCTTTGGAGATTCCAAATTCATGAGGGCATATCTCCCTAACCGTGAAGAACCACATGGCATACCACCTATCATTGGAAACGACATGACAAGGACTATCCATCTATGAATTTGTTACCTAAATTTACACTATCCTTCATGTCCTTATTCCTCAAACAACTTTAGGTCTCATGACCACACCTCCAGGGCTTCATGTAGACTTCATCAAATGCACTCATCACATATGTTGACACTAACCATTCTTGTTGACATCAATAAAAACTATCTCACCATCAATCTCAATCACAACTCTGGGGTATCTCAAACGATATGATAGTTGACATCAATGACAACCAATTGTCCAACAATATCCCCCTTTGGCATTGATGGAAATGCCAACATTGATGGAAACAATGATACTCTAATACTCATGCTCCCCCTGTGACCATTGCTCCTCATCAATGTTTCTATATCTACGCCTTTGAAATCAATGGAAAAGGGTATCTCTCCTTGGGGATGCTCCCTCTATCTTCATCCGTCTGTTATTTCACATGTTTCTATCCTCATGTTTCTTTCCAAGTTCCTCTTCTCTTTTGATATCAAAGAGTGACTCCCCCTGAAAGTGTACCTTCTATGGATAATGGTTCTCTAACTTCATGTGTTTGATTCTTTCTCTTCCGATGTTCATATTTCTCTCCATTTGACATCATGGGGAGAGGATAACTCTGTAAATGTGTTGAAATTGCACATAATAGATCTAGCTAGAAAATACTACACACATTTGCAGAGAGAAATTGAGAAATAAGAAGAAGGAGGGAAAGAATGGAAGAATTCTCATTAACCATAACGAATAATGAATAATGAATAATGAATAATGAATAATTTACACATGATATACTCTGTATAACTCAATGAATGGGCACTGGAGGAGAATCAATGTGCCATATTGGTGATATAGAGTGATCTAGACACACACCAACAATTATGAGAATGAACTGCCACCTAGTCTAGTCTCTCAGGCAGTTACGAGAGTGAATTGCCACCTAGCTGAGTTAACTAGTCAACCAGTCTTCAATTAACTGACTGAACAGAGTGTAGTGAGGAGTAGATCAAGGAATCAAGGGTAATGCACCAGTCTAGTGATGATCCCAAGGAAATTGTGCATTAGCATGGTGATGATCCCAATGTTGCATGTTGAGAAAACCAATGCAGCATCTAGACTCAACTCAATTAGTCAAACTGAAGTGTCAACTGAAGAGAATATTCTCCAAGTGGAATATTCTCCCTTAAAATATAGGATAATGGATAATGACTAATAATGACTAAAAAACAAGGAAAAACCTTAGGAAAAATAAATCCTAGGTGTGTGTGAAGTAACTCCAACACCCCCCCTGAACATCACTATGGTGAAAATAAAGAATGGGTTCTGGAACGAGGCCATGTTAGGTACCCAAATACAAAAGATACACTGAAATAAAGTGAGGAAAGAGGGAAAACCTCATGGGAAAAACCCCCCTTCAAGGTACAATGTATGTAAAAAGAAGAACTACAGTTTCTAGGCAACTATGTCCTTCACAACAAGACAACTTCGTAGAGAATAGAACTTCTGCTCAGTGATGGTCTTGGTGAAGATGTCCATCTTCTATTCTGCTGAAGGAAAAAGATGTATCTCGATGATCCCATCGTGTACTAAGTCTCGAATGTAGTGCATGAGGATCTCGATGTGCTTCATCCACTGCCTCTGAAC
Organism: Picea engelmannii; assembly: GCA_009831015.1. NCBI lineage: Eukaryota > Viridiplantae > Streptophyta > Pinopsida > Pinales > Pinaceae > Picea > Picea engelmannii. The sequence continues at coordinate 152,693 of ML780797.1, forward strand.
TGGATCTCTGCAGAACTTTAGAGTTCTCTAGTTGTCACAACAGATGACGATCGAACAATGAAATTGAATGCCCAACTTAGTGAGAAAATGTTGTAGCCACATATCTATAATGGTTATGTTAACTACCCCTCTGTACTCTGCCTCAACTGAAGATAGAGAAATGGCAGCTTGCTTCTTGCTCGACCAACATATAGGCCTAGAACCAAGACTGATTGAGTAACCAGATGTGGACTTGCAATGAATGCTATCGCCAACCTAGTAAGAATAAGTAAAACTAATGATATCTAATGTAGAGTCTTCTGCATATTGAATCCAAAAGGTGATGGTTCCTTGTATGTATCGAAGGATACACTTTGCATCCTTCCAATGTATCTCATGCAGCTCCTGCATGAACCTGGAAACTGCACCAATTACATAGGAGAGGTCTGGTCTGGAGTGTGTGAGATACAAAAAAATCCCCACTAGATGTATGTACAATGTGTTGTCAACCAATGGAGTGTCCCCACCATCCTCAAGTTTGAATCCTGATAGGAAAGGAGTCAGAGCATAATTGCAGTATGTCATGTGAAATATCTCAAGGAGATCTCGTGCATAATTGGCTTGAGACAGTTTGATGCATGATGAATCTTGACTAATCTCGAGTACAAGGAAGAAGTGTAGATGACCCATGTTCATCATCAAAAAACTGTCACGTAGAATCCTCTTTATTGCAACAATCACTGAAGTCGAGCAACCGGTGACCCGTAAATCATCAACATACATAACTAAGAGTAGAAGTGAACCAATCATCCTAAGCATGTAGACATTCGGGTTTGATTTACAACATACAAAGTTCTATGGCAATAGGTAGGAGACCATCTTGGCATACCATGCCCTCGGAGCTTGCTTGAGGCCTAAAGGGAATTCTTCAGTCGACAGACCAAATATGAGTCCTGCATAAATCCCTGGGGCTGCTCCATATAGATCTCCTCAGAGAGATCACCGTGAATAAATGCATTCTTCACGTCCATCTGATGGAATTCTCATCCTTTGGATTTCGCAATGGCAAGTTCCAATCTTATGGAATTCATATTCACCACTGGAGTGAAGGTCTCACCATAGTTAATTCCATGAACCTACTGAAAGCCTTTGGAAATAAGCCTAGATTTGTATCTGCTAATCTGTCCATCTGCTACGCTCTTGGTCCTGTATACCCATCTGCATTTGACAAGTTCCCTCCTAGAAGGAAGGGGAACCATATCCCAAGTCTAGTTCTCAAGGAGGGAGTTATACTCCTCTTGCATGGCGGATTCCCAAAAGGGATTTATAGTAGCCTCGCCATAAGACTGTGGATTTGAAGACTGAACCAAGAAAATATGCCTAGAGGGAAATGGTTTAGTGGTAGTGAGTGCAATAGGAGGATCCTCGAAATCAGATCGAGTCCTCCTAGTATTGGTTGGATCACCAATGAGATCCCCTGCATCCTGAAGAGCAGTCTGTGCCCACTTGGGCCTCTACCGTGGCTCTACAACTACATATTGATGCTCTAACTCTGCATCTGACTGTACTGACTCTGTATCTGAATCATATGATTCTTCTGAATCAAAAATATCATTTTAAGAAGAGTCAACATGTGCATGCTCATCATCTCGGTGAGGTGGAAGAATGAAGGTGTCTGCATGAGGCCACTGAGGTACATGCGAGACACTTTCCTCGAATTGGAAACTTCGCTCAATGATGAGTCGGTTCGAGGAAAGATCAATAAGTTTGTATCCCTTCACACCGTCGGGGTATCCAACAAAAATACACTCAGTGCTCTGTGGATCAAGTGCCTTCCTCTTTTCAGAGGGAATTCGAGCCCATGCACATGAACTGAAAATACGAAAGTGGGTCACTTCCAGTTTGAGGCCGCTCCAAGCCTCATAGGGGGTCTTATCCTTGACATATCCATGGGGAGATATGTTTTGGATGTATGTTTCACAATTAAGTTCTTTGTCCCATAGTCTCTGTGGTAGTCACTTTGCATGCAGAATGCAAGATTCCATCTCCTTTAGAGATATGTTTTTCTGCTCAGCAACTTCGTTTTGGTGCAGAGTATAGGGAGCTGTGTGTTGCAACTGAATCCTTGCCTCATGGAAAATATTATGGATCTCATGACTGACATACTCTCCCCCATTATTAGTTCATAGGACTTTGATTTTCTTTCCATACTGTGTCTCAACCAGGGCTTTGAAATCTTTGAGGTGTTGAAAGACCTCAAATTTTTGCCTGAGAAAGTAAATCCATGTAAAACATGAGAAATCATAAAAAAAAATGAGAACAAACCTCTCTTTTCTAATATATGGATGTGGAAAAGGACCCATGAGGTCATTATGTATCAGATCTAAAGGCGCAAAAGCTCTCTGAGACTTTCCTTTGTCGAATTTCTCTTGAGGGTGTTTTCCAAGAACACATCTCTCACATACTCCCTTGGAGAAATGGATGTTTGGTAGACCATCAAACAATATTTTCTTGATAATTTGTTGCATTTATCTAAAATTCAAATGTCCAAACCTTTCGTTCCATATCCTAGTACTTTCATCAACATGGGTAAGAAGTAAAGCAGAGTCTGGTTCAATAAAAACATAAAATGTATACAATCTAGATTGATGATTTACCTCACTGGTAGCAACCATGGAGTTGGTTTTCATGTCATAGATGTATGCTGAATTTGGTGTGAATATGAATTTATTTCCAGTTCCAGAATTTGTCATTTGATACACAAAGAGAAGGTTGATGGAAAATTTGGGAACGTGCAACACATTCTCGAAGCTTCCGTTGGTGAGTTCAATCCTTCCTTTTCCAATGACCTCGACTGGAGAGTTGTCTCCCATCATAACAGGAGGACCTTTTCATGCATACAATGAAGAATATACTGATTCTATGGTATTCATGTGATGTGATGCTCTTGAATCTACGATCCAAGCATCGAGAGAGGAGTTGATGACAATCAAGGTATGACTGGGATTTCCTTTCTTGGGATTTTGATCTTCTGGCTTCTTCTTCTTGGCACCCTCCAGAATGAAATCTGCAAAGTTGTTTTGCTGAAGCATTTGAGACATTATATCTATTTTTTTTTTCATGCATGCAGATTCTGGATGGAATCCTTTGTGACAGTATGTGCATTTCTCCCCTTTTCTTCCCTTTCCACCTTTGGATCTGGAGGCATCGGTGAAGGGTTTTGAGTACCCTTATTTCTTCAGATGTGAATGCGATTTCCTTTTGTCTTTATATTTATATTTCTGATGTTTATGGCTTCCATCTTTCACAGTAACTGCATGTGCCTTTGGGCCTTTGATTTTCCCCATGTTGATGAGCTTGGTTTTCTCTTTTGTCAGGGATTCGATAAAGTAATCAAGAGAAGGAATCTTCCAGGTGGCTCCGGAGGTGAATATGAATAAATGTAATGTGGACATGAACAAAGAGACTTCAGGACCAAGTTTGGAGAGAATGGTGAGAACCATTTTTTTCTCCTCCTTATATTTATCAACCCCGCAAGCTTTGAGTTGTGACAATAAATCCTTGAATTTTGTAAAGAAATCTTGGCTATTGTCGAAGATTTTTGGATCCAATGTGAGAAATTACACCTACAACATGTGTCCCCTCATCTCATCTTATTTTCCAAAGAGCCCTTCCAAGATGGTCCAAACTTCATTGGGAGTCTTACAGGCAGATATGTGAAAAAGGAGATCGGGAGAAATAAGACTGCAAATTGTTTCGAATGATTCATCCATTCGATTTAAGTACTTGGATTTTTCTATGGATGATGTTGGTTCTTTGTTTGTATTTAAGGTTAACCTGTACAATCCTCTTCTTTAGAGATGTATGACTATTTTCTCCTTCCATGCAAAATAATTGTAAGGTGTAAGAATGAATTCTTTTTGGAAATCCATCTTTCCGCTGTCTTCAATCTTTTGTACCTACAAATTTTTTTGGTGTATCTTTTACTTAGTAGCCTGTCGGATCTGATACCATGTAAATATGTTGAACCTGTACATAATATATATATCTAGAAAATACTACACACATTTGCAGAGAGAAATTGAGAAAGAAGAAGAAGGAGAGAAAGATTGGAAGAATTCTCATTAACCGTAATGAATAATGAATAATGAATAATTTACACATGATATACTTTGTATAACTCAATGAATGTGCACTGGAGGAGAAAAAATGCACCATAGTGGTGGTATAGAGTGATATAGATGTTGGTCCCCGGTTTTGATCATGTTTTTGCCCACATTATATGCCACAGACCTCCATTTATATACCAGTACCACCCTTTTGGCCTTGTTTTGACATAATTGACATCTCCCGACCATTCCATGGGGTTACCTAAGGTATCTTTGCATTTCAAGCTATTTTTATGCACTTTAATGCTTTAAATTGGTATTGGAACTAATATCGCTTGGATTAGGTACCACTTCTATTTTTGGAACAGGATGCCGGTACCAGGTACCAACTCGTACCCGTGGAAGTACCAATGGAGCCGCTCGAGATCTGTGCGTTATGGTGTGCGTTATGGTTCGAATGGGAGATAGAGATATTCACATGACAGCTAGAGTCATTGCCACAGGGTGCTTGAAGGCCTAATGATGAAACTGGGTCGTGATTCTTCATCGTTCACACTTCGTGACACTACGTGTCACGAAGATGTGAAATACGTTTTAAAACTTGATTCCAAGACTATTCTCGGATCGGGGATCTGTTTGTTTTTATGCATCTTTGTTTTCGACTGTTATGAACAGTAGTATTTTTATATATAAACCCACGATCACTCCTGAGAACGGGTTGGATTATGTTGGACTATGTTATGCCGTGAACCTATGTTTTTGAATAAAGACTGCTGTTGCGTTATGGTATTCGACTGTTATACGATTTGAAGCATTCTCTTTTGAGTTAATGGAGCGTAAATATTATACAATGTTTACATAGAATGATCTAGTCGGTGCTGGTTATTACTTCCAGCATTTGTGCCGTTTGGTTGGGCCCGCCAAACCGGTGCAAGCCGCTGTTTTATTCTGTCAATAGATTTAGTTTTATGCTGTCATAGCTTTAGTTCATTTCAGTGTTTTAGAACTTGCATACGAGGTAGCTTAACGTTCATAGATTTAGCTTTAGTTTCTCATAGCTTTAGTTCATTGCAGCGTGTTAGTGTTTGCTTACACGATAGTTAAAGTTTCAGAATTGACTTGTTCAAAGTTGTGTTCATTTATTTCTCAATTGAATCGTTCCAGCGTACTGTTATCTTCGACGTTGCTGAGTATTGAATGCATAACTGATGCCTGTAGGGTTTAGAGTATGAGTATGGTTTGTTTGGCTTCCAGTTTTTGATTTGAACATAACTCAGAATTGGCATGAACTTTGCTTTGTTAGACAGTTAGTTATCTTGCTTACTTAGAACAGTTAGATTACAGTTAAATCAAAGGGGAGCTCCTGGTACCAGTAAGTAGGAAAGTACTCTGTTTTCCTGTAGACAGCTTTAGATTCATTTTGATGACCAAATTGAATGCATTTTTGAAAATACTCTTTGTGTCATGACTTGAATAGAAATGATGATGGTAGATGATTGGACATAAAGGTAAAATAATCTTGTGGAATCACACTTTTGAATAAGAATATCAGTACCAGCATCTGAGCACAAGACTGTTTTCTGTTGATGACTTAAATAGGAAATGCTAAGCTTCGAGATAGTCATTAAGATTCAAGTTCTCAGAATAAGTGTGTGTTTTATTCTAAGGATAGCATTCAGATAGAGACTAAATCCTTACCCGCACATACTGTGTATCAGCTCAAAGTTTACCAACCCTGGTTTGACAATTTAGTGTTTCAGGTCACTTAAAAGCTTCAATTTAGCAGCCTGACAATAGAAACACACCAATAGTTACGGGAGTGAACTTCCACCTAATCTAGTTTCTCAGGCAGTTACAGGAGTGAACTGCCACCTAGCTGAGTTAATTCGTCAACCAATCTTCAGTTAACTGAATGAAAAGAGTGTAGTGAGGAGTAGATCAAGGAATCAAGGGTAATGCGCTAGTCTGGTGATGATCCCAAGGAAAGTGCACATTATCATGGTGATGATCCTAATGTTGCATGTTGACAAAACCAATGCAACATCTAGACTCAACTCAACTACTCAAATTGAAGTGCCAACTGATGAGAATATTCTCCAGGTGGACTATTCTCCCCTAAAATATAGGAGACTATATATTGACTAATAATGACTAAAAAACAAGGAAAAATATTAGGAAAAATAAATCCTAGGTGTGTGTGAAGTAACTCCAACAAACTCCCCCTATAGGTATATCTCCCCCTATATGCATGCTTCTAATATTTCTTTACTGATCTCTTTATATGAGGGTTTATCTTTCCTTGACTTGTCTACAAGATGTATTGTTGATCAATGTAGGGCTTCCTGTGTATGTTTCCTTTCCTCTCTTCCATTGCTACTTATTGTCCATTGGTGTTTCATCTTTTAATTCTTTGACATATAAAAAAATCATTCAAAATGTCTTCACTTCAAATCTTCATGGTCTATCATGTTCACTGTTTAGACATCAATGACCATATTGTTCAATAATGTTCTTATGATGATATAGATTCTGCTGAAGGTTTTTTTTCCCTGTCATTCTATGCCTTTCACTTCTTTTCTTATTGTGACCAAGTGATTCCATTTGTCTACTGATTTCACTAATTCCAATTGTATATATGATTTATCATGTATCTGTCTAGACCTACCAATGATCTCAAAAATCCATCTCTTTCCATTTGTCATAAACTGTCCATAACTCTGCTACTTAATTGTCCACAATGCTGACCCATTTTTCACTGTACTATCATGAAAGCTTATTTCCTGTAACTGATCGTCACATATTTCTGTTTTTCAGATTGAATCAAATATGTCCACTAATCTACAACACATCCATGAACCTGTAATGAATATATCCCTTCCTGGAAAGTGTGTCAATGATATTTCTCTGATATTACATGGGAACATTGCTTCTTAATCGATCAATCTGTCATTTTGTACTTCTTCTATTTGACTGCTTTGAATATGTCTCTGTAAACACTTCAAACTGTTCAAAGGATGGTTCTATGATCTGTAGTAGCTACTGCATCGACTCCCCCTATTCAATATTCATATTTATTGGGAGTTTCCAATCCAAATGGATCAAAACAATGGAGGAATCCTCCCTAATGTGGATTAATATTCCTCTTTTTCTGTAGAATCATCATCTCTATGAACTATGACTTCTTTCTTTTTTTCTGTGGATTCATTTTTATCTTGCACTACAATTCCTGAAAGTAAAATCTCTTGGGAATGTTCTTTATTTACATGCTCTTCTTTTCTTTCTCACACTACTGCAAATATTGCGATCTCTGGGACATGTTCTTTATTCACCCACTCTTCTTGTATTTCTTTTATTCTCCAAACCTTCATGTGTTTGAGATTGATATTTTCTTTCATGGAGGGCTCTATCATGCTTCTACAATTTCGAGCTATGTGACCATAATTGTGGCATTTGTAACACTCAATTTTGTGGGGAGCCACATAGGTATTTCTTATCTGAACATTTCTTCCATATGCTATGCAATTTACAAACTTATGTCCAAAGTTAGTACAAATAAAAAGATGACCATAAAATAAATTTGCATACCTGGGAGTGAATGGTCTTCTCTGTGGTGTAGTCCTTCTAAATTTCTGCCTTTGCTGATCATGATCTGCTCTTCTGTTGATCCCTTCATCATGATTGAATATGCTTTGATACCTAGAAGTGGAAGGTCTTCTTGATATCCGTCTTTTCTGTAGTCTTCTTCTTGAGTCTTCTTTATTTCTGGAATATTCTCTTTGGAGGGCTTGCATTATTCCTTCTTGATATAGATTTTGATGACTTATGCACAACTCTTAGCCTTCTCTTTATTCTTCCTTTTTGGTAACCTGTAGCCTTTCTCTTCGAATTTATTTGTTGATGATGTGGAGCTTTCTTTCTCTTCAACATTCTTGCAGAGTTTGAAAACTTTAAATCTTAATGTGACAACTTCTTATTCAAGATTCTCACAATGTTCTTTCTTCATCATCTGGATCTTCATGACATATTCCATTCTCTTTGATTCTTCGAGTTGGGTCTTCAAAGTGATGATTTCATTTTCAAGTATTCTTTCTTCTTGACTAAATGTTGCTTCAAGTTTGTTTAAGTCCTCTTATATTTCCTTGAGATGATCTATCAAAATCTTCTCTCTCTTCTCTGCTTCCTTTCTTTGTGCTACTATTTTGGTTTCCAAACATTGCTTCTCTTCCATCTGAATTTTGTATGTTTCTTCAATCCTTCTGGCTTCTTCCAGCTGAATTTTTAGATTCATGATGAACTATTGGGATTCTTCATAAATTTCTTGAGAATTCTTCTTGAATAGTTGTTCATCAAGATATTTCTTTTTCTTCATTTATTTTGTCAATTCGTCTAAAGCACTAATTAATTTTGCTTCAAGGTATACTATGCCTTCTTCACAATTTTCTTCTTTTGAATCTATCTGACACGATGATCATATTTCTTCTTGTTTTTTTCTTTCATCTTCTTTAACATTCTCTGGCTTTGTGACGGGATATTCCTCAAATTAGATATTATGTAGCTTATGTTGATGAACATTTTCCAACTTTTTCTCTTACCGGATCAAGAAATCCTTCCCAGATAAACTCCATTGCTATTTTTTTTGTTTTTTTTTTTCAACTCCTTTTTTTCTGCAGTATTTGGTTTATTTGAAACATTGTATCATATAAAAAATGAGTGCCAAACATCATATCCATGTACCTGTAAAATTACTTTCTTTCTTCTGCTCTATATCTCATAGTCTAGACCATTCTGACCATTGAACATTGGTGGTCCATTCTCAGTGTAATCCATGATCTACCTTCCAATGGTTAAACAGTTTCCTGAAGGAACCTTGATCTAATACCAATTGTTGGAATACTGAGTGGGGGGGTGAATCAATATGATCACTTTTTCCACTTTTAACCAAAATATATAAATGTTAACTTTATCAACAATTTATCATCAGTATATCATGAACATATAAACATACGAAACATCGCATCAACAAAATCACATCAAATACACAGTACACCAGAATTTACGTGGAAACCCAAATGGGATAAAACCACATAATGATTTTATTATATATCAAAATAATACATTTATTGGAAGCACCAACTTCCGAATTCTCCAATTGAACATGGAAGGAGGCTACAACCCCTTATTTACAAGATCCATCCTGAAGGAAGCTACAACTCCCTGAATTCTCTGGCTCCAACTAGAAGGAGGATACAACCCCTTGATTCTCAGGCTCCAACCTGAAGGAATCTCCAATGCCCTATGTTCTCCGACACCAACTAGAAGGAGGCTACGACCACCTTTCCGTGCCCCGTCCTGTCACCCTTAAATATAAGTGTAGACTCACTATCACTACCACAATCACTGCCACTGCCACTGCCACTTTCACTATCACTGCCACTGTCACATCAACCTGTAACCTGTCAACCTGTCACTATATCCAACCTGTCACTGCCACCAACCTGTCACTATCACCAACCTATCACTGTCAACCTATCACTCTTAACCTGTCACATCAACCTATCACTATCAACCTGTCACTGTCACCGATCTTCAACATCAATGAAACCATGATCACCAAGAACACCTCTCATCCAAATGCTCAAGCATCACCAATATATGCCTCTACCAAGCATGTACCAACATATGCCTCTACCAAGCATGTACCAAGAGCCATATGGTCTTGCAAGTTTTTTTGGGTAAACCAAACATGAGAATGTTGTTCCATGTTCTTAAGTTATATTTTTCAAAAAGTTACCCTTTAAAGAAAAAATTGCATTGCATGTGATTGAGGAAAACCCTAGTTTTAGAAATCGTAGAACAAAAAAAGGTCCAAGACATGGAATCAAGGGAGAGGGGTATACCTAGTTGTAATATAATGTCTTGAGTCCAATGGAATCAATGGTTTATTGATTGGATTCCTGGTTATCTTTTCAAGGTGAGTTGAAACTCTCTTCCTAAATCCATTCAGGGCCACTTAACAAATTTGTGTCAGGGGCATAAAAACCAATTGAGACGCTGAATTGATTATTGTAAAGTCCTAAAAGTGTGTTTTGTGAAGGACAACATCGGAAAATTGTCCACACATTCATGGAAAAGTTTAAAAAAATTGACCCTTTTAAGAAAATATTCAATTGCATGGTATTGAGCAACACCTTAGTTCCATAAATCATCGAATAAAGTCATATTCAAGACATGGATGCATGGGAGAGGGGAAACCATGGATATAATACGATGTCACGAGTCCTATATATGATTTTATGGTGTGTTGAAACTTGCTTCCTAAATCCATTTAGGGACACTAAGACAATTTTTGTCGAGGGCATAAAATCCAAACTGAGCAACAAAATTGAGTGTCGTAAAGTCTTAAAAGTGTGTTTGGGAAAATCCAATATAAGCACACTATCCACATGATTCTAGGATGGAGTTTTAAAACATTGACCCCTTAATGCAAAAATTGCATTACATATTACTAAACATGTAAATCCTACAAAATAACATGATTTGAAGATGGTTGGTTTATCATGGATTTTTTTTGTAGAAGACATGTAGAACTAGGTTATAATTTATCTTGTTGTAGAGTTTTGGTTAAAATATCCCAAGGTTTCATAATGTGATAATAGCACATGACTCAAATAAGCCCAGGGTTTGATAATGTGATAATAACACATGAGTCAAATGAGCCTATGGTTTCATAATGTGATAATAACACATGAATCAGATGAGCCCGGGGTTTCATAATGTGATAATAGAAAATGACTCAAATGAGCCTTGGGTTTCATAATGTGATAATAGCACGACTCAAATAAACCTAGTTTTCTATACTGTGATTCTAGTATTTTTTCTATGCTTGTAAATCCTAGCATCAAAAGTTTTCAATGTCCTCCAATGTATAATTTAGTTCTATAGGAACATTCTCAATGGAAAAAGGATTAAAGTCACTCAATAAATTTACAATACCTCCATAAGAGAATAACATAAGATGTAGGAATTTAAACATAATATTATAACATAAGAGTGATTTCCAAGAACTCCATAAGAGCATAATATGATTTAAAGGCCTCCATAAGAGCATACCATAAGGTGTAGGCATGTTAACAATAATAATCACATATATTATAGTATAAATTTGAGGGGATACATGCAACCTAGGGTAGAAGTGCATGACCTACCCAAAAATGGTTAAGGGAGTTAGGGGAGCAATGTAAAAGAAGTAATAAAATAATTTTTGAAATAGGAAATTTAATATTTCCAAGACTTTGGTTGGTGGTGTTGGAAAACACTATTGTTATTATTAATGGGCTCTCATGTGCCTATAATTTTTCATATAACCCAGGAACATAGAAGGGTAGTAATATTATACTTATACACTATAATGTTTTTAGTCAAATGTAAATCCATTGAAAAAATAACATAACAATCCATGTACCTCAATATAGAACACAACATTGAACATGCAAATTTACCTCTCTTGTATAATTACCTAATGAAATTCAAGTAGCCCAGATATATCCTCTCTATTATTAATGGTCTTCATTGATTTCTCATGCTCTAAATGAGGTGTGAAGTATTTCACCTAAGATCTTTCTATACATTGTTGTAGATAGCTGTTTGTACCAATGACTATGTTTGTAAAGTGATATACCAATGCACTTGGTTTATAATCCATGAATACATAACCACCATCCTTTATTTAGTTTTCATCTAGCATAAGGTATTCACCCTTAACAACCATAGATCCAATAAGAAATTCATTGCATTCATTATCCTTCACTGATGTATTCAGGGTTTGTTTCCACCTAATGGATCATGCTAACCAATAATCAATGCCTCGTTCATTGTCTTTTAGAGAAACCATTGAATATATATGTCCTACCAAAATTCAATGCATGGTCCAATTCAAGTGTGTAGGAGTTTGATAAGATATATAAATCAAAATCCATCACATATTTTTATTGCAATATTTTGAAGTCTTTCTAACCATGATGTACCTAGTTGTGCAAGATTAGAGATATGATCATAATCTAGTGAAATAAATTATTAGACCTCCTCTAAATGGGTTGTTTCAATAATTACACATGGTATATTGCAAGTGATATGTGATCATACACTAAAACAAATTTAGTCAAATGTAAATCCATTGAAAAAACAATCCATGTACCTCAATATAGAACACAACATTGAACATGACAATTTACCTCTCTTGTATAATTACCTAATGACATTCAAGTAGACCATCTAGATCCTCTCTATTATTAATGGTATCCATTGATTTCTCATGCTCTAAATGAGGTAGGAAGTATTGCACCTTTGATAATCTCTTTCTAGACATTGTTGTAGTTAGATGTTTGTACCAATGACTATGTTTGTAAAGTGATATACCAATGCACCTAGTATATAATCCAGGAATACATAACCACCATCCTTTCTTTAGTTTTCATCTAGCGTAAGGTATTCACCCTTAACAACCATAGATTCAATAAGAAATTCATTGCATTCATTATATGTCACTGATGCATTTAGGGTTTGTTTCCACCTAATGCATCATGCTAACCAATAATCAATTCCTTGTTCATTATCTTTTGGGGAAAACATTGCATATATGTGTCCAAAAAACATTCAATGCATGGTCCAATTCAGGTGTGTAGGAGTTTTATAAGATAGGTAAATCACAAACTATCACATATTGTTATTGCAATATTTTGAAGTCTTTCTCACCATGATGTACCTAGTTGTGCAAGATTAGAGATATGATCATAGTATAGTGAAATAAATGATTGGCCCTCCTCTAAATGGGGTTTTCAAAAATTACACATGGTATATTGCAAGTGATATGTGATCCCATGCATCAAACTAGTATTTTTAATCACAATCACCCCATTCACCATTTATACATGTTCCACAAAACATGTAAGTTTTTGCATCCATATCTTGAATACAGGGCTGTATGAGATTTAAAAAGAATGAAATACATGAGTACCATGTATTGTGCCACAATGATATTCATGTGGCCAATATACGTTGACCACCTCCAAGCAATTTGTTTTCACATTTCCTCTCTTTATTGATTCCTTTCACCTTCTTGTTTCCTTTTCCATTTCCATAGAGCACCATTGCACTATATATTTTTCATCTTGCATAGGGAATTTTTCATAAACTTCGTCTCCTCTCTACATAGTGTAGTTTTAAAACATGCACTAGCTCCATCGTGCTCACCTTTCCCATGCCCAATCTAAAAAAATTCCAAATATGTGGCATATTAGGTTTTTTATGCAACATACTCAACCATTGAAATACACGAGAACGAGAATTTTTGAATTGACCCACAAAACTGTGTGACCAAATACAATGTCAATATATATATATATATATATATATATATATATCTTTTCCCTTCAAGTGATCATAGAAAATTTGAAAGCAATGTTTCACATAATGTAGGTCATGATACTTATCATCACTTATACAAAAGATGTATTCCTTAAATATTATCCCCCTATCTTTGCTACTATCTGGCCCATGACTATATGTGGTATGTACCATTAGGTTGACTATATTTGATTCATAATATTTTCTCTGGATCTTATTTTGTGGTTGGAAGATGTGATTCTCAACAAAATCCACAATAGACAATATAGCACCGAGGGGAAAGGTGTCCTTTCATATTCTAAACTTCTCATCCTACCATCATGCCACATGAACATGTTTAAAATATGGTTGGGTTTTATTCCAAGAAGTCTTTGATGAAATCATGTACTCATACCTGATGGAAAAAAATTCATGGCATAATTACAATGTAACCTTTTAAAACTACTTGTAAAATTTCTAAGTGCAAATTGAAATAATGTAGTGCCTTTAAGTACACGAAATTGACCTAGGACATCACCAATGTTATCTTTTTTCTTTGTTTCACACCGCCCAGTTCTTAAGTAACATATTTGAAGCTCTACCTGTCAACCACCATCCTACAAAATTTATGTTCCTCACTTTCATGATTTCACTAGCTCAATAATGTGAATCCACTGCACTTAAGGGCATGTCCCATCTAAAAACGATTTTTCATAGTATTTTTGTTTGTCATGCCTTGGACACATGATTCTATGAATAAACTATATTGATGAAATTGGCATTGGTATGGCTGAGAATTCATGTAGATGCTTAGTATAAGAAAAAAAATGAATGTGTATATATGCCATAATAATAGCCAAATTCAATGTTGTATCTACAACAACAAGAGTTATGGTCTGTGCACATTCTAACATACCAAGGTTTTGTATTTATTGAAATATATTTGGTCTAGGTTCAACTCCTTGTGCTCATTATTGAATCTCTCATAGATTTATATCCATGACATGTCAAGAAAGTGTTTAATGTGGGGTTCATGGTCATTAGATGTTCAAGAAAACTTGGTATTCCTACATAGGATGAACACCTTCAGTAACCACTCACACAACCAAATCAAATATCAATACACTATTTTTTTTACATGGTTAAAACCCACAAAGAGGAAAATATTGTATGACCCCAACCAACATTGAATATTGAGGCAATACATTAATGCAAAAGAAAAATATTTTAGAAGAGATTTTCTCACAATTGATCATCAACAAATGATCCTCCATGCTCGTTAAATAGAGATCATGGACCAATTGGGTGTTAATCCATGTATCAATATAGATTTTAAGATCAAGGAGAATACAATTCATTAGATCACTCTATGTCTAGAACATATCGTGACCATCAGATTACATGACTGCAAATGCATACTAAAGAAACACACTAAGAAACATACTTTTACCTAAATACATACTAGACCAAGTTGAACTTAACTAACTCCTAAATGTATAAATATCCTAACATCCCCCCTTAAGAATAAATTGGGACAGGATTCAAGGATTTACAAAGGTGACACAATAGAATAAGGAAGGAGGCATTAGAGCCTATACCCCCTTAATGACAAATTCCTGAAATCCTAACCTAGATGAAAGTTTGGAAAACTTCACTTCTGTAAGAGACTTTTTGAAAATGCCTACAATTTAATCATCAATTGGGAAAAAGAGAACTTCAATAAATTGATCATGAATTATATTTTTATTGAAGTACATGTGTAGCTTGATGTGTTTTATGCATTGATTCTAAACTGGATCTTTGGTGAGCTTGATGGCACTATAAATGTTGCACCATAGGGTGGCCGGGTGTTGTTACTAGAATCACAACTCTAAAAGGATCCATCGAAGCCATAATGCTTCTTGAATTGCATTAATCACTACTTGATACTCTGCTTCTACTGAAGAAAGAGAAATAACATGTTGTTTCTGACAAGCCCAAGTGATGGGTCTGGAACCGAGGATGAAAACATAAACTATAGTATTCTTTCAATCATCAAGGTTTTCGACCTAATATGAATCATTGAAACCAACCAACAAAGGACTACACCTTGAACTGTAATGTATCCCAAAATAAATTGTACCCCGAAAATACCGAAGTATCATTTTTATTACTTTCCAATGGATTTCATGGGGGTTTTCATATATTGAATCAAGACCAACAATAAAGGAAATACTAGGATAGATATGAGTCAAATATAATATACTACCAACTAACTGATGATACAAAGTGGCATCAACTTTGGGATTAGTATAGGGATCATCAAGTTTGACTCTAGTCTAGAAGGGAGAAGGGGTTGGTTTAGAATATTCCATGTGAAAACGATGAAGAAGGTCAAATTCATACTTATATTGGGAAAGAATAATGTATTCCTTGGTTTGCAATACTTGGAGGCCAATGAAATAATTCAAATATATGAAGTCTATCATTTCAAATTTATTCTTAGGGATGGATTTCACATGGGTTAAAAGTCTAGGATCACTACTAGTGAGGATAAGGTCATCGATATAAAGAAAAAGAATTATGATATGGATTCCTAATTTATTGGTATATACATTAGGGTGAGAATGACATCTAGAAAAGATGGTGTTAAGAAGAAAGATGCCCATTTTTTCATACCAATATTGAGGATCTTTCTTAAGACCATAGAGACATTTCTTAAGGTGGCATACAAGGTTAGAGTATGAACATAGCTAGGATATTTTTCCATGTAGATTTATTCTTGAAAATACCCATGCAAGAATGTGGATTTAACATCCATTTGATGGACCTCTGATCCATATTTTATGAGTAGAACGAAATTAATACAGATTATTAACAGGTTCTTAACACAAAATAACAAAGATACAGTAAAACTGGTTTTCTATTCAATAATGAAATAAGTTGAAACTGTAAAATGCAACGAAAACAAGCTTGTTGGAATGGTGGTGTCTTATCTCTGAGAAGAGATGTGACGACTGTGCTCATTCATCAGAAGATAAATACAATGAGGCTCTGAAGGCCTTGTTACCATAAGAAGGAATGGAAAAAACCCTAGACATCCAAAAACCTAACCCTAGGAGATGAAGCGCCAAAAGTCACGTGGGCCCCGTTTGGGTAAGTTAGTACATCAACTTCCCGGGGTTGTAACTTTTGCATATGATCTCTGTTTTAGGTGTATGATAGCCTGTTGGAAAGGTATCGTCGAGGAGATTCATTTTAGGTGAAATATCAAAGGAGCTTCCATATTTAAAATCTATTTTCCCCAAAAAAATCGTTTAGGGCCTCAAAACGGCTCTGGAAGTGAAAACTGCTAAAAATAGTAAATTACCAAAATTGCCAGAAAACTGTTTTGAGCCAGTTGGAAAAGGTGGGTGGCCACCAATATCCACCTAGATCAATCCTCCCTCCTTATGAAGCAATGGTATCCATTGCGTTGAGGTCCCCTATCAGATGAGGAAATTTCTACTAGATTTGGCCCTAGGTGAGCCACTTGCCTTGGTGCAGGAGTTGCCCTGCTTTGACGACTCGATAAAGCTGGATCCTTTGCTATCGAGTGCCCTTGATCTGTGTTTCCAAAATATGATCATTGGATGCATGTTGTATGCATTCAGGGTTGAGCTCTGTTGCTGTCAGGTGTTCTGCTAGTTCTGAGGTGTCCAATAATGGTGGGAAATAAGGGTGAAGGAGATCCATGTTGAACACTGGGTGCAGGCCAAGGAAAGGAGGAATGTTGAGTTAAAAAGAATTATCCCCCATGACCTTAGTGAGTATGACCCATAACGGAGTGGGCGGAGCTTCCGATGGGGTCTTGTAAGGCGTTCTTTCTTCAAGTGCAACCAAACTTTGTCACCCACCTGAAACTTATGTTGCACCCAATGTTGATCATGGCACTGTTTGTACTTGTCATTGGACTTCTATAGGATATCCTAAACCTGTTGGTGGATGTGCTAGATCTTCTCAATGAACTGGGTGGCTTTGTCAGCTTCATTTGGAGTAGGAGATGAGTCAGTCAAGGTGACCGCAAGGGGAAGTGCAACATCTATGGGAACCAATGGTTGGAATCCCAACCCCACCTGAAAAGGGTTGTGGCCGGTTGAGCTATGCAGGGCTCAGTTGTAGCTATGCTAGACATAGGGAAGGCTCTCATCCCATGTGCGAGGTTTCTTTGAATTATACATGTGAAGGATATGCACAATCATTCTATTTATGACCTCGGTTTAGCCATCTTTCTGGGTGTGGAAGGCCATGGATTTGGTGAGCTTGGTTTCTAGTAGTGACAAGAGGCTCGACCAGAATATGCTGAGAAATTGACTGTCCCAATCTGAGACAATGGTTTGTGGGAGTCCAAAATGTACCTAGACTCATTCAAATAAGAGCTTGGTAGTGGCCTCTACTGTGATGTTCTTCTTGCAGGCAACCATAATCTCCATCTTAAAAAAGAGATCAACAACCACAAAACACAGTCATTTCCCTGCTTGGTCGATGGGAGGCCCGACATGTATTCCATTGAGATGGATTCCCATGGCCTGTCAGGAGTAGGAAGAGGGGTGTACAGGCCCTATTTCTTAGAGGTCAGTTTGGAAATAATGCAGGCAGTACAAGACCTGATATACTTGTTGACCTCCTATCGAAGTTTCAGCCAGTAGAAATGTTTCTGTAGCATCGCCAATGTCTTTTCGACACCAAAGTGTCTTGCCACCCGATTGTAGTGGGCTTCCCAGATCAGCTTCACTCACTCTCTTGATGGAATACAGATATGGTCCAGATGACACACCAACCCATCTTGAAGATGGAAATTATCGACAACTATGTTTGCACCCAACATTTGGTAGGTGGTGGTGAAATTCGGGTCTGTCTCATAGAGTTGGGGGCATCCAAAGGTCTCATGGCCTCAAGAGTCTAGCACCGTGGTGAGTGTCATGAATGGTGGTATGCTGAGGTAATCAGTGACGAGATTTGTGCTTCCTATTTTATACTTGATGTTGAGGTGGAATTGTTTCAAGTATGTGGACCACTTTTGATGGTGGTCATTCTGCAATTTTCCTTGTGTTTGCATGAATTGTAGTGGCTTATGATCAGTGTGGATGAGTGTCTCCTTCCCAAGAATGTAATGTCTCCATTGGCGACAGGATTGCATAATAGAGTACATTTCTTTGTTGTAATTAGGGTACTTATGAACAACATCGGATAATGTCTCAGTATGATAGGCCATGGGGTGTCTGTGCTGAGTGAGAATGACACCCACAACATAGTCTGAAGCATCTGTCTCGATATCAAAGGGCTGTTGTAGGTCTGGTAGTGAAAGTACTAGGGATGAGCACAAGCGTTGCTTCAAATCATTGAACATTTTTTGTTGGGACCGGCCCCACACAAATTTTTCCTTACCACCACCCCTGGTTATTTGGCTAAGGGCCCATGCAATATGGGATAATCCCAACATGAACCTGCGGTAGAAATTGGCAAGGCCTAAGAAGCTCCGAAGCTCAGTGAGTGTGGTTGGGGCTGGCCAGTCACAGATGACTTGGATCTTGGCTAGATCCACATGTACTCCATGTTGATCAATGATGTAGCCTAGGTAGTGGACCTTGTCTATGACGAAGGAGAATTTTTCTAAGTTGGCGTATAGCTTGTGTCACCATAGGGTGTGCAGAACCTGCTGAATATGCTGGAAGTGTTCGGCCCAAGTCTTTTTGTAAATGAGAATGTCATCCAAATACACCACTACAAAAGTATTGGTGAATGGTTGTAGGATATCATCCATCATCCTCATGAAAGTGGCTGGAGCATTTGTCAAACCAAAGGGCATGACCAACCATTCAAAAAGGCCTTCCTTTGACTTGAAGGCAATATTCCATACATATGTTTGTTCTATCGGGACCTGGTGGTATCCAAACTTAAAATCAATCTTATTGAAGTATTTGGCCCTCGTGAGTTGATCAAGGAGGTCATCGATTTGGGGAATCAGGTACCAGTTTCTGACTGTGATTTTATTCAAAGCCTAGTAATCAATGCAGAGTCACCAAGTTCCATCTTTCTTTTGTACCAGCACGATTGGGCTCCCGCAAGGTGATGAGATGGGATGGATGTGCCCCTTATGGAGTAGTTCTTAGATTTGTCGCTTGATCTCCTCATTCTCTAATGGAGAGTGCCAATAGAATGGCCCATTGGGCAGTGGTGCGTCGGGGGTCATATCGATGGGGTGCTTGACCTGGTAGTGCAGAGGTACCCCGATAGGTGAGGAGAAGATATCCGAGTATTCTTCCACAACCTTATATACTTGCTTCTGTTGTGTGGAGAGGTCGGTTGAAGAGACCCTAGATGTGGTTGTGATCTTTCACTTATTCTGAGAGCGAATCATGAATAAGACAAACTTCCCCATATGAGAGATGACCTTCCTACATTGCTTAGCATAGATCAAGGAAATAACACTAGGTGGGACTGCCTTGGGTATCCTGTACAATTTCCTGTTCAAAGTAATAATAACACTACGAGGCCTAGACTCATATACAATATGATGTTTCCATAAATAAGGCTGGCCCAAAAGAACATCACAATCTTTGAGAGGAGAAACATCACACAATACCTCATCTTTGAAGGGCTTGATGCCATATGAAAGTTAGCACTATTGGATGACGCAAAGATTGCTTCCTTGGCGGAGCCATCCAATGGTGTAGGGTTGTGGGTGTGGCGTTGTTGGCAGGGCCAACCGCTTGACAACCTCTGCTGAGATGAGGTTTTTCTGGCTACCACTATCAATGATTAAGTGCAATGAGGTGCCTTTTACCCACAACCTGTGAATGGAAGAGGCTCTCTCCTTCTTCTGGCTCGTCTGGTTCACCAGGCTGGAGCTTGGTGGTAGAAATGGTGGCACTGGGTTTCGTGTAAATGATCTGTCTTCCCCTTTCTGGTTTTGGCTCAGAGTCAGAATCCACATATGATTCAAAGGCTTTCACTTTGGCCACCAATGAATGCTTTGAGCAAAAATCAGTAGTGTTATGCCAAGGGCTCTTATGGAAGTCGCACCACTTCCCAATATCTTTCTTTGTCTTTCCGGTGTCCTTCTTTGCTTATGGATTGGACTAGTTGTCCTGATACTGTCCATATTTTCTCTATCCTTTGTTCTGTGGGTTAGGGCCTCCCTTTCCTGTCTTTTTTTGTGAGGGGTTCCCAGGTCCAAATTGCTGTGTCTTTTGTTTGAGCTTCTACTCGATTTTGACGACATATTGATAGGCTACGCCCAAGGATGAGATGTCCAGAAATTCCATTTTGGTTTGGATGTATCTATGCAGAGAACCATGATAATTGAGCACTAGATGTCGCTCTGAATCTTTGATACCTAGCTTGGTGCGCAAGGTTTGGAAGATATTTGTGAAATCTGGCACTGCTTGGTCTCTTTCTTGCCGCATCATGGTCCATTTAGTATACAAGTCATCATAACTTCCGACATGGTAGTATTGCTCCTTAATAGCATCCGTGAAGGATTCCCAGGTGGTTGTGACTGTAAATAATGATGGTTCCTCTATTTCCTTTTGATCACAGAAAGTTTCCCACCAATCTTTGACATGGGCAACGACTTTGAGGAGTGCAAAAGTAATCTTTTCTCTATTTGAAAAGTTATGGAAAGAAAAATACCATTTTGGCAGATTCAACCACTTGTCTACAACATCTACATCTATTTGACCTTCAAATATAGGAATATTGAAGTTTATTTGTACCTTGAAGGTGGAAACCTCCTCTCGAAGAAGATGCATCGCCTGTTGGTAGTCGCCGAAGGATTTGCACGAAACTATCCATCATCTCGTTCCTTTGTTGTGTGAGGGCTTCCTCAATCAATAGTTTGAAAGGATCTATTGTCTCGTCATATTTATTTTCTCCTACCATGAGAGGTCTCTTGGGCATGTGAGAGCTTTTTTCCTCAAGAGAAACAAGCTCAAGACCCAACTCTTTGTACTCCGACCTCGTTGGGGACATGCATTAAGATGACAAGGAGCAGATTGCTCTGATACCACTGATTCAGATTTTATGAGAAGAACAAAATGAATACAGATTATTAACAGGTGTTGAACACAGAATAACATAGATACAATAAAATTGGTTTTCTATTCAATAACGAAATAAGTTGAAACTGTAAAATGTAGAAGAAACAAGCTTACTGGAATGGTGGTGGCTTATGTCTGAGAAGAGATGTTACAGCTGTGCTCATTCGACAAAAGATCATTACAATGAGGCTCTGAAGGCATTTTTACCTAAAGCAGGAATTCCAAAAACCCTATACATCCAAAAACCTAACCCTAGGAGATGAAGCACCAAAAGTCATGTGGGCCCCGTTTGGGTAAGTTAGTACATCAACTTCCCGGGGTCGTAACTTTTGCATACAATCACCGTTTTAGGCGTATGATAAACCGTTGGAAAGGTATCATCGAGGAGATTCATTTTAGGCACAATATCGAAGGAAATTTCATATTTAAAAGATTTGTTTTCCCAAAAAACATCATTTAGGGCCTCAAAACTGCTCTGGAAGTGCAAACTGCTAAAAATAACAAATTACCAAAACTGCCAGAAAACTGTTTTGAGCCAGTTGGAAAAGGTGGATGGCCACCGATATTCACCTGGATCAACCTCCCATTTATGTGATGCAACAAGGGATAAAACAAGGCATATGAAATTCATTTTGGCTATGGGGGAAAAGGTTTCATTGTAGTCATTTCCTTCAACTTGAGAGAATCCTTTAGAAACTAACCGAGCCTTATGTCTTTCAACACTTCCATATAATGAATACTTATTTCTATACACCCATTTACATCTGACAAGTTTTATTCATTTCGGAAGAGGTACAAGATCCCAAGTATCATTCACTGTTAAGGAACAATATTCTTCATTAATTGTTGTTCCCTATTCTGGATGAGAAAAATATTCTACAAATGTGTTTGGATCATGAGACTTTGAAATTTGAGACAAAAAAGAGGAGGTTCACTCGAAAAGATCAATGTTTCTGATGTTGATCTGTAGGATTATCGGAAATATCACCAATTTATTTTTGTGTTGAATGTATGAATTAGGGAAGTGGTGGTGTTGGTGCATGTTCATGTTCAATGGAATCATCTAGAGGAAGGTGAGAAGGTGGAGGTGGATTTTCATCCTTACTATCATCATCTAGATAAGAAACCATAATAGGAACAAAATATGGCACTAATGCAATCGGTTAAAGATGGCACAAACGT
Organism: Picea engelmannii; assembly: GCA_009831015.1. Lineage (NCBI taxonomy): Eukaryota > Viridiplantae > Streptophyta > Pinopsida > Pinales > Pinaceae > Picea > Picea engelmannii. Next base: position 175,404 of record ML780797.1, read on the forward strand.
CAAATTAGGCTTGTGGGCCAAGAGATTTTAATCAAATTTAATATTTCTTGTAATAATTATTTCATTGGAATGAGGTTGAAGAAGTTGTTAACCTTTGATATCTTTAGAATATAAAAAAAAATTACACTTCTCACTTTTAGGACATAATGCTTTTCTTTTCTCATCATGAATGCAATCCCTTGCTAGACTACCAAATACACAGAAGAGGATTACATCTCGCTCAATTTTAGTCCATGCTTCTTTTTGTGTTATATTTTTTAAAGCCTTTGTGGGAGTGAAATTGACTATGCAATTTGCACAATTGATGGCTTCCACTTAGTAATGAATACTTAATCCCTTAGATTGGATCATACAATTAGCCATTTATTTTAATGTGTGATTATTTTTCTAAGAAAGACTATTTCGTTATGGTGTATATGGAGAAATATGTTGCTTTTGAATCCATTTATATTGTAGTAGGTTGTAAATTTGTTGTTCACATATTTGTTGTCATTATATATTCTTAACCTTTGTAGTTGATGTCTAGATTGTTTTTTTACAAGGGCCTTGTAGGCCAAAAACATGTAAAAAAATTTAGTCTTGAGTTTTAAGAAGTAAACTGAAGTGCGTCTAGAGAATTCATCAATGAAATTTAAGAAGCACTTGCACCCATAGAAAGGAGAAGAAACTAGACCATACAAATCATCGTGAACAAGTTGCAAAGGGGCCAAGGCGTGCCAAGAGGTACATTTTTCAAAATTATTCTAATGATGTTTGTTGAGAAAACAACCAACAAAAACACCATCTATACAAGAAATGAGATGAAGACTAGTCACCATATTTTCATTACATAGTTGATTCAATGTGCAATAGTTTAGATGACCAAACCAATCATGCTAGAGTTTTCTCAAGTTATCTCTATGAGCAACAAAAATTGATGGAAAATATGATGAACCAAATTTGTACAACTTGGTAATATCATCAACAATTCCAGTTGCTATAACATACTTAGGATATTTTAAACCCTTGATTATAACTTGGTGAGGTGAAAAATCCACGGTTTTACCTTCACCTGAATGAGTGATATGATAGAAGGTTGTAGGAAATACTTGGAACAGATAATACATAATTGAAATGACCATTATATAGCTAAACTATTCCAGACCCTACAACACTAAGAGATATATCATCACCAACAAATATTTGTTTGGTGTTACATTCATTAAGAGAAGAAAATTTGGCTTTATACTTAGACATATGATAATATGCTCCATAATAAATAAGCCACTCATAAGAATAAGAAGAAGTAGATGTTGCATCGAAGGAGAAACCAGAAGAAAAAAGTGCATGCCCATGAGAATAAGAGTTAGAAGAAGACGAATGAAGATTTATTTTGTTCTTCTTCATCACTGCTTCTAAGGATTCCATCATTTTAAAACATTTAGACTTCATATGACCATCTCACCCATAAAATTTTCAATTCCTGACAATATTCTTACTTTTAGTTTTTGGTTCACTAATGGGAGTAGAATTTCGCTGAGAGCGTTTGGGACCCTTATTTTTATTATCGTTGTTGTGAGGATTTTTCTTCTTTGTATACTTGGTTTTGTATTTCTACTGGGCCACTAAGGATTTTTTATATGTACATGTATTTTTGATCGATCCAAGTTGCAAGAGAATATCTTTCTCTCTAATAAAATAATCACAAAAGGAATCAAGAGTGAGAGCTTGGTAAGCACACCCTAGAGATTATTTAGTGGCATAAAAGGTAGATATTATTGGAACATCAAGAATTTATGGTTCATCACACATATCCCAGGTTTATTCGATTGAGAGGTTGACCTACATCTATATATAGTCGGTCAGGTGATGGACTAGCACATTACATCAGTCAATTGAGTAGTTGACGTGCCTAGCAGTCATAAAATCGACAAACAATTGAATATAGTCATGTGGTAGATCAAATATCCCAACAATAGACTATGATTTGGATGGATAGTTTGTTGGGTTGAATCCTATCAATCCTACTCGATAGAGAGGATTTAACGGAGTTAAATATAACAACCAACAATTAGATGTGGAAAATATCTTCTGGATTCTATGGAAATTTGTTAGATCTTGAGTCTATAAAAATAATACCCCTTGGGTCACTTTCATTATGAATTTTGGTGCAGACCAATTTTGGGGAGAATCAAGGAAGTTTTGAATTAATCAAAGTAGTGCCTAAAAATAGGGGAGCGCGTCAGAAATAAAAGAAAAGCATATTTGGAAACAGAGGTAAACCAACGCCGAGAAAAGCAATTACAAAGTGGACAAACTATTGTGAAGCAGTTGAAAAGTGGACAAGCACCAACTTGGAGCAACGGTTGTATCAAGGACCAGTCGAGATTAAGTAAAGAAGAAATTATACAGGCCTAATCCGCTCAGGGTTAGGGTTTTTGTAAGGGATTTGTCCCAATTTTTGTATAAGTATAATGTATTAGGACGGTGAGAGGTTGGTCCTTTTTTGTTAGTGAGTTATCCATTTCAGACAGTTTGATAGTATAATGGTGAGAATTTCTTGGAGTTGTGAGAGATATTTTGGTCTGTGTAGATCGAATGTAATGGCAGAAGGATTGTATAGTGCACAACACTAGTTTTTGCAAGAATATGAATAAAGAGACAACATGACAAATCTTTGTGGATGTATCCCCAGGGGGGGGTGAACCACAATATATTTGTGTTTTGTGCGAATGTATGCAGTGTTTTTGATTGTATTTTCTTTAGTAAGTTTATGATGAATATGTTAAATGATAAAGGAAATAACAATGTGCACTAAGAATAAACTAATGGAATTTGCAGAATAAATCTAAATAAACGAATGTTACAACCATTGTTTAGATCAAAATATTGTGTTACAGTAGATAAATACTTGTCATCGAACACGTGTGGCTATAATGGTTAATGAATTCCTATTAGAATAGTTGTGACAATGGTCTGGAATGAGATCTAGTGAGGGTTTAAGGGATACCAATGAGTAGATCTAATGCCTCTAAGAGAGAAACACATCCCATCCCAGGGTTGTAGACATCTGGGTCTTGTGACCACCTATAGAATCCATCTAGGGTGAGACTGCGCAGTGCACTTTTTGTGCTATTTTTCCTTCTGGTATCTAGAAAGGCCAATGGTCAAAGGGTTGTTGGTAATCCTGTAGTCAGAACCTAAGTCAACCCATAAGTAAACCAACAATGGTTTTGTTGTTGGTTGGAACTCAAAAGATTAGAATGGGAGGGATGTATAATGCAGTATAGTGCAAGGGTTAAGAAAGGGGATGTTTTTAGGTTGGAACCCCACAAAATCAGAGATTGAAAGATGGTTGATAGTTCAAGAACTAGAGTTTTCCCATAAAGATAATAGAATCTCTAGGTTTAAGCCAAGACAGTATTTGGAAAGATATGTATTCAGTGAAATACACGAGAGTTTCTTTAGTGAGTTCCCTACACTATTGCAGGAATGGATAACATAATTGAAAGATAACCATTTGAAAAATAGTTTTATATCATTGGAGTGGACAAAAGAAAGTATCTATTGTGAACTTAGTGATATACCCCACTACAACAATAATATTACCAGAGTTTCATGGGGATGGACTAGAAAACCTAGAAAATCACCTATTCGTGTGTGAGCGAAAAGAGTCATTGATGAGGTAGAAAAAGTAGTGCAACTATCAATAACGTTCCAAAACTGAGCGTTGGATTGGTACATGAACCTAGCAGTAAACAATCCATAGGGTGTACCAGGAACAATAGCAGAGATCAAGTAGGCATTGATCACTGAGTTTCAGAGGCCGAAATCATAGGATGAATTTATGAATGAGATAATTGAGGTTAGACAAAACCATGAGAATCTGTATGGGACATTGATCAGAAGTTCAAGACATTGAAAGGTAAATTGAAGTATCCCATTTTTGACATGCAGCATAGACATTTGTTTATAAATTGTTTTTTACCACATTTCAAATATCCATTGAGACAACATAAATTTCAAAACTAGGCAGATGCACTGTAAGAAACGATGCAGTTAGAGGATAATCAATATAAGAAGACAGATCCAAATATTGAGTATATGAAGGAAGATATGAAGAACTTGACATTGAAATTGATCTAGAATATAAGCAGGGAGAAAAGAGAAGAAGTGTGGTGTACCTTGTGTAGGTCAAAGGGACATCACAAGAATGAGTGTCTAACATTTGCACAGTACCTAGGAGTAGGGATATTGAATCCATTGCCTACAGGAGGGCCTTAGTGTGAAATATGCAAGAAACATGGGCATGATCCTTATCACTTCCCTATGATGCATAAATACAAGACAAAGTCGAAGAGTACTTTCTGTAACTTTTGTAAGTCAGTAGGACATGGAGAAAAAAATTGTAGAACTCTGGAGTTAATGAAGGAAACAACCTCAGATGCATACATGATGCAGGATGAGTTGATGACATGACAGACTATGCCACATTTTGGCAATGCGAAACAATTTCAAGTAGTTCCAAAGTTTCAGCAACCCTCGTAGTATAATCATGCACCACAATATCATCAACAAAACATGGATCCATAAGGGAACAAATGAGGATTCATAGGTAGAGGAAGATGAGGAATGGGAAGAGGCAGAGGGCCTATTATCTGCCATAATTGTCAAAAATAAGGACACTATGCTAGATATTGTCCTCAACCATAAAAAACATGTATGTATTGTCGCGCAACAGATCACGTGAAAGAAGAGTGCCCAAAGTTAATGATAAAGATCCAGGAGAAGAGGAATATAAACAACCAGAATGTTCAGTGGATTGTTGCAAAAATAAGGGATCCTGGGAGGAACATCAATATATTGATTAGAGGAGGAGTGAATACAAGAGCAGATGCACAATATTAGAAGAAGGAATCTCAGTGATGGATTTAGAAGAACACTCAACAACAAGATGAGTTTTATGAAAAGAAGGAAAATGAAACTTTCAAGGAAGCAAAGAAGGAGTTCCTAAAGGAGAATGAAGCTTCCACATAAAACACTGTACAAAGGTATGATACTCCCATTTTTGATATGCATCAGTCTTTGGATCATACTTACAAAGGAGAGCAAACAAAGAAAGTAAGTAACTTAAAGAATTTCTTGGAATCTTGCTTTAAATTACTTAATGATAAGAATGCCATGGATTTGTTTAAAAGTATGCTTGAGAAATATAGCATAGAATAATGGATAGGAACATGTTGACACTTGAATCAATTAGGAATGAAACGTAAACCTCACGAGGATGTAAATCCACCTGCATTTTTATAGAGGTTCTACTCCTCTTTACTTTAAGATTTTCTTGGGACTCTAGATATTAAGAATATGTGACTTTGCAGAAGTTCGTTGTGGTATTCAAAGAAATATAAATATTTCAAAAAAGATAACAAGAAAGATTTTTTTTTTTTTTTTTTCCTTTTAAAGGAAGTTCCCGAGAAATGACTAGGACGAACACATTCACACATTTAAAGCAAATACGTAAAATTTCCTCATATCCATAATAGTTTAAGATAGATATTTATGATCACATAAAATAAAAAGAAGATTATCTGCATGCATAAGAGAACTTTAATAGAGTGGACACATGGGAAACTCAAATAAAGATAATGATATATCAACCTCAAATACTTTATATTCTGAAAACAGGGTTACAAAGCACATTTGAGATTGTTCCCAAAGTAGCTCCCTTGAAATTTCTAAAAAATATATAATTTGTTACATATTCTTTGAAATTTAAAATGTGTTTGTCTTAAAGACTAGGATTGGGGCTCCCACTGACCATAAAGCAAATAAATACAAGAAATAATCTCTTAGAAGGAATACGGTGGGCGGTAGAAGAACAACAAGACCTGGTAAGAAGAAAATAAGAGTTACCAGTATTCAATTAAACCTTTCTAGTGAAAGAGGTGGAATAATTGGATGAAGGACTTGATAAAGAAAAAGAAGGATACGATCAACATAAACTTACTATGATGGTATATATCCATTTTACTTTCTTGTTGATGTTATTTTATTTTCTACTTTGATGGTTACATGAACCGTCTCAATTGTTTCTTTCTCTTTTTAATAAAGGTTTTTAAATAAACTTTCATTTTCACAATTTAAATAATTTCCCATTAAAATAGGATGATTGTAATTTAATTTTATGGAAGTGAAAACCAACTTTTTAACCATGTAAATGACTTCTGACATGCTCTTCATCGTCTCAAATTTCCAATGATATAAATTTTTCCCAAATATGTTGTCTAGATCTCAAGATATGAACTTTTGAAGTTGAGTTGTCACACAGGCCCATTAAAATATGTAACTGACTGATATTTTAATTTATGAGACAACTATATCAACTTTAAACCTTGAAACCTATACCAACATTGTCTACATCAAAATACCTTTCCAACGGTATAAAGTTTACTACAAACGGAGGTCGAGAGCTCAAGATATAACCTTTGCAAGATCATGACTCAAACACTCTCAATCAAGTTTGATTGGTAAATGTGGAGCCTTGATTTAATTTCGACCTCCTTTGTTGAATTTCGAATTTTCTTCATGTTATAACCCTAATTTTCACCGGACATGCTTACCTAGAATCATGCCATCTCATATTCCTTATTTTCCAAGCTAGTACTAAACAACTCTTCTTAAAAACACCCTTTTTAGAGGCACATGCGCCCTGCTCCACTACAGCTCGCGTGTACACGCTAGCTGACCCACTACAACTCGCATGTACCTACAAAATCATGAAAAAATGGAAAGTTGCTAACGTAACATACAGTTTTGGGTAAGTTAACTAAACCTTTTGACCATGCATGGCCAATCACTTGACCAAATACCTAGCTCCTTCTAGCCTATAAAAGAAGGGGTAGGGGTCCCATTTGAAAAGAGGAAAATCATACTAAATAAACTCTACCCGAATTAGCATTCCCCTTGCCTCAACCTTTTTCAACTATTGTGTGAAGAGAAGCATATACAGAAGAAGTTGGTGTACAGTTGAAGAGGATCCCAAGACTAGATTCGAGGAGCAGTGGCCAATCTCACAATTGTAAGGTATTCTCTTGAGATTAATAAAAGAAGTACTTTTCCCGTCCCACCATATGAGGTTTTCATTGTTTGAATATTGATTACATGTTGATTAAATCTCCAACCCATTAGTTCATATATCAAATGCAGGTGGAGTTCTTTGTTTGTCTTTTGTGAATGAAGGTCAGCATTGGGAGGAGAGTTGCAGTCGAAGAACGACCAAGCGTGAAAAGGGATTGACATTGAACACGAAAAATAAGGTACGACAAATTGATCTCTTTAACCTTGTATTTGCATATGAATAATGGGGTTTAGGCATGGGATGATGGTAGAAAGTAGGAAGCTTTAGATCATTTCTGCATGCATGATAAAACCCTTAGTGCTAGTCCATAGGAGGGATTTCCCACCCACAACAGAATTGGTGACCATACTGGGGATATCTCGGGTTTTCTGGGGATACTTTTTTGGTAGTTTTAAATTCGTTTCATCACCTTTTTTCTAAGTTTCTGTAAGAGTCTGAGCTAGTAGGGATTCTGGTCTTCCATACCAGTATTCCCTACTTTCTTTTCTTGGATGCTTTTTATTTTACGGAAGTCACAGAGGTACACACGGCCTGTATAAGGCCTACATGCATGTACCTGTGCCCTACCTTCATACAAATCGCGTGCACACACTAGCTGGTGAAGTGTCAGTCACGTGTCTGAGTTCATAATTTTTTTTTTAGAAAGGTAGTCATCCTCTCCCCTATCAGAAGTGATCCTTCTCAGGGGTTTTATGGATCTCATTCTTGTCTCTGTTTTTTCAGTTTGTATCTTAGGTACGACCTCAGATTGGTTTTGTTCTATGAAATTTTCCTTGAATTGTTTTTCTTTTCTGTCAAAGTAAGTTTCCGAGTCTTCAAGGGACTTTGATTCTCAATACCAGTAGTCTCTTGCAGTGTTTGATTGCTTATTTTTTTTCATTTTTGAAGAATTCCACAGGTACACGCAACCTGTATAAGGCCTGCATGCATGTACATGCGCTTTGACCTTACACAGCTCGTGTGCACACGCTGGATGTTGAATTGTCGGCAACGTGCCTGTTGAGAAAATTTTTGTTTAAGGAGAGGCAGTCATCCTCTTCCTTATCAAGAGTTATACCTCTCAGGGATTGCCTTGATTTAATCTTGGTCTTTTTTGTAATGTCCCCAAGGCCGAGCCCTGTTGTAAATCTTGGTTATGAAATGGATTGTAAATATGTTTTATAGGCTGGTGAGCCAAGTTTATATAAGTTGGTGGGCTTATGTGAATGTTAGGCTAGAGATCCTAAGGTTTGAAGGCCAAGAGCCTGATTTTGTACATGTATCAATGCAAAAAATTAATAAAATATAAACACCACCGTGTGCATACTGACCACGATGAATGAGTGATGGGGGACTAAGATTCCACAGAGTGGGTAAGGGATCAGGGGCTGAAAGGTGGGAAGAGGGGTTAAGTGTTGAGCCTAGGGGATTAAGTCCTTGGGAATAATATTTTAATATTATTCCAAAAAAGACCATGTGAATAATATGTTTTTATCCTAAGTTCTTTTGGAATGACATGTGACTTCCAAATGGTGGAAGGAACGCACGCTGATGGAAGCATGCAACTTCATGGGTGACAAGTGTCAACCCAAGCCCATGCAAATAAAACGACTGAGATGAGCTGTGGTGGGGGGCTTCTCCATTCTACCCGACCGTCTGAGCGTGAACTGATCGGACCTCTGCAGGAGACCTGGTGTATCTTCTAAGCCGTACATCCCCTGAACCAGAAGCCTGTGTTGATTTCTAGAAAAATCCGATGCATCCTCTGTCTGAGTAGATCGAGCCTGTGTGTGGAGTCTTTGTCCCAAAGCCATAACCGTGAGACCATCATGTCATTGCTGAGCCTGTTTGGAAAGCCCGTGTCTGTTTTCCCTGTTGGCTGTTGTGGTCACGCAGTGCTGGAATGCGTGTGGTTTGTTGGCCAATTTGTACAACACTCTCTCCAGGTGAGAGAGGTGGTTGAAGTTGGAAGAACAGGTTGTTGGGCCTGTGAGCGAATCTCTCCAAGTGAGAGAGTGCGCAGAGGAAGAAGATAACTCCTAGAAGGAACCCTATATCTGCCACATAGCTCAGAGACTTTTGATCCATTCTGTTGCTGAAACCCAAGGCAAGGGAGGTTAGCAACCGAAGGATTGTCTAGGTGACAAAGAAGGTGTATACTCCTGGGGTGGAGCAGGCATGTGGGGAAGGAGAGTCTGTGGGCAGTGGGCATAAGTGATTCCTGGGAGAGAATTCCTTCCTTGTGACTGTGTGTTTTCCCTGTAACCTCAGCCTAGCCTAGGATTTCTTTCCTTGGGGGTGGAGCTTAGTCCCAGCTTGGGGGTGACCCACTGCTGAGATTGATGAGTAGTGTGGTCTAAGGCTGGGAGGTTCATGGAATGCCTGCACCTGGTTGGTGGAATTACCACCGTTTCAAAGATAAGTACCAAATGATGTTTTAATTACTTTTCTGCATGTCTGTGTATTTATATTTATCATGTATTCTGTTGTGCATACAAATTAATGTTAAATCCATTGATTATTTATAATAGCATTAATTCTTATGGTTACTCTGAGTTTAAATGTGTTTCATTTTCTTAAATGCATGTCTTATATATAGAATTAAGTATGAGATTGTTATTCCGCGAAGTAGCGCCTGCCTGGCCCGGAATGGGGGCGCTACAGTATTGTATCAGAGCGTTACAGTTTGAAAGGGTGATACAAAATGGTATCATAGCGTTACAGTATGAAAGGGTTCTATAGAATGGTATCAGAGCCAAGGTTTCAACGCTGAGCCTAGATGGGCCAGTTGAGTGGTCTTAGGACCGAGGGTTCGAGGAGAAATTGTGTCTGGAGGACCAATTTCGGACCTTTGAATGCTCCTGAGTGTAAAGGAGTTACTTGACCATATTACAAAGCTTAGGAGGTGTAGCAGTGTTATGAAACCACAACCGGGGTGGCATATGGCCACAGGGAGAGAGGACTCCACACCAGAAGTGTTGGAGCTGTAGGATCTGTTCGGGGAAAAGGAGAACCCTCATGACCGTCAGATCTAGAAAACGTGCGCAAGGTTTAAAAACCCTTTCAAGTCTCACAGGAGTGTGGAAATCATGATACATAAAATCTCGAATTCGTCGGGACCATCCATCGGGGGGGCACGTGGGTGCCAGATGACGTTTCGGCACCCAGTAAACCAAAGGGGAAGAACCCTGTTTTCGCAAGTCACAAAATAGCGAAACCCAAAATTATGAAACAATCTATACCATAGGTCGTAAGAGAGGAACTTAACCATTTGATCAAGTGGAAGAATAGACCGTAATTTCGTGATTTTTGCAAACGGAAGTTCGAGAGGTGGAGAGGCACGAACTCTCGATGCTCAAAACCCCGAAATGTCGAAAAGATCTGAGAGAAGTCTAACTGTTGGATTGCCTTGGAATGGACGTGGACACATGGGTGTGTACCACGTGCCAGTGAGTCGAGAAGACAAGCGAGAATGGTGGGACCTGATGACATCATCGAAGGTGACGTGGACCCTCCTGAACGTACCACGCGCCACCGTCGTTATGGGCGACTGCTGTGTTGTGGGCCCAGAGAGTAAATTAAATCAAAATTTCAGAATTCGGGAGTTGGAGTGACATGGGGTTGGGAGTCACTGCATCGTGAACTCCTGTGTACTGAAGACCCAAAAACCCGAAGTGTCGAGTCCCAAAATCCCTACCGGGGTTGGCGACAACTGTGCTGTGGGCCCGGGGGAAAAGAGGTTGGAAGTTCGGGAATCAGGAGTTGGAGAGGGAAGTGAGTGTGAGAACCTCCAGGGACCAAAAACCCCAAAACTCGAAACACCGAAGTTCCGAAATCCTAAAATTTTCGAAGGACATAAGAACTGTCGAGGATTTAACTGTTGGATCCTCGTGGACAAAAAACCTCGAAAAACCGAAGTCCTGAAGTCCCAAAATTTTGCAGAGCCAAGTAGGGCTCAGAAAACTTAGTGAATTTGAAACGTTTTCTTATTCACGTTGGTTAATGAATGTTGTGGTTTTTATTAAGGGTTTAAGGCCTGACAAGCTTCGATTGACTGCACGTTGTGTGTGCAGAGTTCAACGAGTTTCAGGACAGCCGCGTATAGAAATGGAAGAGGTGCAGATTGCCTCCAATTCAGAGAACGAAAGAGAAGGAATGGATGTCAATTTGGGAGTCGAAGGATCGAACTCCAATGGGCACGGAAGATAATTATACAAGGAAGGGCATATAATGAAAATCATTGAAGGATTGCAGAGAGATGCCCAGGCTCACCGAGCTGATAGCCGAAAACTCATGAAAGTTAGGGATAGGCAGGGTGAATTCAACTTAAAGATGTTGAAGAGCCTGAAAAGAATAGAAAGGAAATTGGAAAAAGGAGAGTGACACAAGAAAAACAGGGAGTCGTAGGTCCCCTGAGAGAAAAATAAGATCGAGGAGTGGTAGCAGAAATCATCGTCGCTCCCCAAAGCATTCCAGTAGGGAAGCACACAATAGTTCGAGATCGTCCCCTACCAGAAAACATCGAAGATATGGAGTGGATGAATTGAAGGGAGATATGAACAAGATCAAGCCTCCAACGTTCGATGGAGAACATAAGAAGGAGGAATATGCTGAAACATGTTTGCTTGGCATGAGGAAATATTTCCAACTGCAGAATTATTCTGCTCATGCAGAAGGAAGAATTGCGATGTATCAATTGAAAGGAAAAGCATCCATGTGGTGGGATCAGTTTGTGCAGGTGCAACACATCAGAGAGAAGGATTTCACTTGGAAGGAGTTCAAGGGATATTTCGAGATGAAATACCTGACTAAAAGATACTATGACATAAAGATGAAGGAGTTCTTCGAACTCAAGATAGCCAGCATGACCATTGATGAATACGAACGAAGGTTTTTGGAACTAATGAAGTATGTTCCATTCATAAAAGATGAGGCTGTCAAGATTCAGAGATATCTGAGTGGACTGCCACCTTCCATTAGTGACAAGATCCAGTATGATGATCCCAAGACTATGAAAGAAATAATAAGAAGGGAAAAATGCTTGTATGAACAACAAAGAGAAAGGCGTACTTTTCGGAAGGCTTGGGATGATCAGAAGAAGTTCAGGAAAGAGCAGAGGCTAAAGGGAAACAAGCCTCCCTTTTTCAGAAACAGTCCTAAGGGACAACCATCCTTTAGAGAGCCCAGGAAGGCTGAAGTGGGTGAGAAAATGCCAATACCGCCACCTATGGAGTGTTGGGGTTGTAAAGGAAACCATAGGTACATAGACTTCCCTCATAGAAAAGATAAGGCGAGAACCATCCACAATGTTCAAAAAGATAAAATAGTGGAGGATATGGGCAGTAGAATGCCAAGGATCTATGCAGCCCTGGACAACAAGCAAGCTGAATTTCAATCGCACATGATTGAAGTGGAAGGTATGATTAACAACCGACCATTCATTATTTTAATCGATTCAGGGGCTAGCCATAGTTATGTAGATCCTAGGGTGGTGGAAAGTTTGTATTTATCAAGAAGCAAACATGAAAAGTCTTGGTTAGTATAGTTGGTTACAGGAACCAAGAGGAAAGTCACTGAGTTGGTGAAGTCCTATCCTGTGGACACGAAAGGATTGAGCACTAAGGATGAATTGAATATTCTGCCTTTAGGCTCTTATGACTGTTTAATTGTAATGGATTGGTTGGACCAGCACCATGCCCTCCTGGACTGTCGTAACAAGAGGTTTACATGCCTGGATGAGGAGGGGAATTGGAAAACAGTCCAAGGGATTTTTAGAGCTGTGGCTGTTAGATAAATCTCAGCCATGTAGATGAAGAAGTGCTACAGAAAAGGCTGTCAATTATTTGCAGCCTGTGTGGAGGAAGCATCCAAAGATGAAGTCTCAAGGATTGGAGACCATGAGGTACTCACAGAGTTCAAAGACATATTTCAGGAGGTACCTGGACTACCTCTGTAGAGAGACATCGATTTTTCTATAAATTTGATGCCTAGAGCAACTCCAGTGTCGAAAGCTCCTTATAGAATGAGTACGCCAGAGCTGAAAGAGTTGCAATTGCAACTTGAAGAGCTTTTGAAGAAGGGGTACATTCATCCCAGCATGTCACCTGGACTACCTCCGAAGAGAGACATCGATTTTTCTATAAATTTGATTCCTGGAGTAGCTCCAGTGATCCAGGTGGATATTGGTGGCCACCCACCTTCTCCAACTAGCTCAAAACATGTTTCTGACAATTTTGGTAATTTACTATTTTTAGCAGTTTTTAACTTCCGGGGCCATTTTGAGGCCCTAAATGATGTTTTTTGAGAAAATGGGGAGCAACATGGATTGTAGATCGATGTTGCTCACTCAAAAGTTGTAGTTCTCGGATATATCTTTCCAACGAGCTATCAAGCGCCCCAAACAGAGATCGTATGCAAAAGTTACGCCCTTGGGAAGTTGACATATCAACTACCCCCATCAGGGCCCTCAAACCTTTTGGATTTTCATCTTCCGGGGTTAGGGTTTTGGATTTTACTTATGTTAAAAAGGCCCTTAGAGCCTCATTTTAATGATCATCTTCTTGCGAATGCGAGTAGCCGTCACATCTCTTCTCAGAGATAAGCTACCACCATTCTAGCGAGTCTTTCACTCTGTACTTTTACAGTCTCTATACATTTATTTCATTAATAGAAATCGTGTATTACTGTATATCTGTGACTCTTGTTATATTTCTGCTATATCTCTGTTATATTGTGTCTCTCTTTCAATATCTATGAATATTTTTGTGTTATATATCCGCTCTCATTTTGTGCCGAAAATAATCTGGATCAGTGGTATTAGAGCAGGCTGCTCTTGATCGTTTTTCAGTGCATGTCCCCGATGAGGTCCAAGTATAGCAAGTTGGGTCTCGAGCTTGTCTCTCTCAAGGAAAATCACTCTCGCACACCCAAGAAACCCTCAATGGCAGAAGAAAAGAAAAACGATGGAGCAGACGATCCTATCAGTCTGTTGCTTGAGCAAGCTCTCACGCGA